>JAJKFI010000029.1:5225261-5326338 GCA_029204185.1 Lerista edwardsae | reverse complement strand
CTCCGGAGTGCCAAGCCGCTGCATATCCATGCGCCGCCATCTTGCAATTACGACTAGAAGTATTCCCAGGCTGCAGGAATACTCATGTGTCCTATGCAGGGCTAAGTTGAAATGTGGGGCATTCCTGTGGGGGTCTCCACACAGCAAGATGAGCATTTATGGTGTAGTGCTGCATGCAAACCGTGCCACCTGGGAATAGTTGGTGGTGACATGATACCATCATTGCCAACTGCTTCCAGGTGGCCCATTTTGGCCATTTGAAGGCAGGGGCAAGTAGGAAGGCCCAAGATAAAACTGCTCTGCTCGCCCCACTGACTTACAACCCACAGAGACCCTGGCTGCTGCAGCAGGTGATATGCTCACTGAGCTAGTGTGAGGGCCCCCAAGGTACGGAGCCCAATGTGACAAGATTGGTCACATTGGCTTAAGGCCTGCCCTGCTCCTATCCAGACCAAGCATTTCCCCACTAACAGTGCAATCCAAACGGGCCAAATGCTGATATCAGTAAAGCTCCCTGTTAACAATGCTGGCACACGCCCCTTGTGTCGGCCTCTGGCTGTTGCAAATGCGTTGTAAAGTGCATTTGCGCCAGTTTTGGAGCACATCAGCCATCATACAGATATGGGTGGCCTGGCCCAGGGAGAGGGGTGGAGACGAGATCCGGCCTTTGGGCCATATTCTAACTTTCATCCCTAGCCTGGGAGGTCCTGACTCGGACGCTTGGAGTTGTGCCGCTGATTTCAGCGATGCAGCTCCAAGTAGCCCCATCCAGGGTGTTGCATGCTACCTGGAGGAAGGGGAACATTTCCCCTTTTCCGTGAGTAGCACGGCAGCACATCCAAACCCCAAGCTGGGTATGGGGCAGGCATGTCAGCCTGCCTATTCCAGCCTGGGGTTTGCATTGTGCTCCAAAAAGCCTACTGAGCTCTCCATCGTACTCAGTTCTGTCTTGCCTGGTCCACACTTACGTTCATTGACCCTAATCCAGTCCATCACTTGGTGCCAGCCAGCCACTGATTCAAACTTGCTCTTGTTGATTTTATTGTTTGCATATGTATGGAATTGCATTCTTACGTTATGTGCATTTTCATTAGTAACCAGGGCTCCCCGCAGAAGAAGTAAAACGGTAGAAAAAAAGATCAACCAAAATAAATGTCAATTTTGGCAGAAAGGGACCTAGAAATGAGGCAGGCTTGAGCCTGTTGCTACTGCTTCTCCTACAAGCACTGATCTTTCAAGTTGAGCACAAAGCCATGCAAAGCAATCCTAAGCAGATGTATTCACAAGCAGGTGAGTAATCACCTTCAAATAATTATGCATCTGTTTGCAGCCAAGGTCTCATTCATACTCTACTTTCTAGTATTGCCAGCTGCTTGTTCCTCTTTGTTTGACTTTTCCTTCCTATGAGACAAAAAAAAAAAAAAACCCTCGGAGAAACTGTGGTCTTTTGTTACCAGCTCCTATTATAACAAGCAGAGTCGGAAATCTTATCTACTAAATTAGCCGTGAGTCTCCCAATTCTTTTTGGGCCTTGAGCTCATCTCTGTTTTGCACTTTGTGTTTGTACTGCTTTGTGATTCTTCACTGCCTTGACCCTCTTACCTGCACACTTCTTCCTGTTTGCCCTTATCTGACATTATCACTGGCGGTATGCAATTGTTCAGATTTCTTTCCGCTACTTTTCCTTTCTCAGTTTTCTTTCTTGTATCAACATGGAAGCAAATATTGGACTAATTCAGTGTCTCTGTGGCTTTCTCCTTTTCACTCCCAATTAGTTATTTGCCGGATGCTAGCATAGAGTTTCTGCAGTACTGAGTCTTCTACACGGAATAATATTTCATGTGCTTCTGAATTCGACAAATTCAATTATGATATATTTGTGGCCAATGGAAAGATAATGATTATTATCATTATCTTGTATTTGGGCCCAATCCTAACCACTGTAGCACCAGCGATACACAAGTACTGCCAGCTCTGGATGTCACAAAGGTGCCGTTTGGGGGGAAAACGTAGGGAGGGAAAGATTGGACCAAAGAGTGGGGTGGAGAGGTCTCCCTCCCTGGCTAGGCAGCCTGACACAAGCCTCCTAGATTCTGCACCCATTCAACAGAAGACACAGAGCTACAGGTACCCATTGCTGTTGGCATTCTACCCAGGGTAAGGGAGCAAATATGCACTTACCATGAGAAGACCCCAGCGGTCAGCATTTTGGCATCACTGTTCCTCTGGGCGCTGGGGCAACATAGAATTGGGCTGACCATCCCTTTATTAAGCAAAAATTCTAAAATTGTGTTTTACTCATTGAAACTGAGGACAACATATCTGTGTGTGTAGGGGGGGGAGTGACTATATTTGTGCTTTGACACAATAGCTATTTTTAGGTTTTGTTTCAGAGAGCTCGCTGGCTTTTGGAATAAGTTCTTTTCTTCCCACACTGGCCTTTGGACAGTTGTTTCTGCAGTCTCAGTACATTCACAGCTGAGTACTCTTATCCCAAGGGCTTCTCTGTCTACATAAATATAGCAAATTCTAGATGGAATATAAGACAAGCAGCAAATGTGGGCATGTGTGAGTAAAAGCATTTACCAATCATTGGTTTGGGATGATGTTTGATTGTCTCTGCTATGCCCATTTTGAGATACTGCCAATATTTCTGCTGATTATTTGCTTGTATTCTGTTTTAAATTGATTTAAATTGAAAGGCAGGATACAAAAACTAAAATAAAAATAAAGTGAAAAAAACATATGTGAGCATGAATATTGCAAAATGTGTTTGTATTCAAGGCATACATATGCTTCACTCCTGCCTGAAGGGAAGTGCACATCTAATCCCCAACAATTGCTTCAGGCTGCACACACATGGTTACACATGTTGGAATTTCAGATGCAATGCCACCTGCAGGACTCTGGAGGGCACTGTTCTGCCCAGGCATCTGCAACCTTTTACCTGCCCTCTATGATCCTTGCAGAAGATGTAGTCCTTAATACTACGTTCTTTCTGATCTTCTTCTACACACTTCTCCTTCTTCCATACCACAAAGGAGGATGTACTGCCTGAAGGTTCAACACACACACACACCCAATAGCAGATAACCTTCCTCCACACTTTCATTCAAGGGAAAACAGCTCTAGGGTTCCTTTTGCTTTCCTGGGAGAAAGCCTCATTGATCACAACAGGGCCTCTGAGTTTGCCATTCTGCTCACCTGTACCATTCAAGGCAAGCTCATCTGTGGAATTAGTTATGTCATGGCTTGGAAGCTACTGCATACTTTTAGCATTCCAAGTGCATTTCTTCTTTTAGGGCGCAATCCTAAACTGAGTTAGGCCGGCATAAACTAAGCCAGCAAAGTTTGGCTGGAAAAAGGGACACTGTAAAGTATGTTTGGACCACTCTCGGAGACAGAGAGGCCAACACAGAGATGTGAGCCATCTTCCCTGACTCTGAGAGTAGTCCAAAAATGCTTTATAGTGGCCCTTGTGCTGGCCAAACTTTGCTGGCTTAGCTTATGCCGGCCTAACTGCAGTTTAGGATTGTACTCTCAGTTTTAAGACACCAAAGATTTCTGGGCCTTTCTCAGTAGAGGAAATGCCAAGAGGGAACATTTGGCATGGAGAAGAAAGAGGAGTCAGAGATCTAGTGTCAAAAACACTCAGGCCCAAATGATGAGGCATACTGGCCTATGGCATGACGGTCAAGCTTCCATCAGGATCTGAAGAAATGTTTGCTCTTTGACAATATGGGCATAACAATGTCTGGGTCATGTAAGCTGAAAGCCTGTCAAGGTCTAACCCTAGGGTCAGCAACCTATGATTTTGGAGCCGCATGTGGCTCTTTTAGCCGTCTGCTGCGGCTCCGGAGTCCAGGTGAAAGTAGCAAAGGAGGCACCCAGCATTGGCTGCGACCTCGGGCTCGCTCTCCCTCCCGGTAGGCTGCAGGTTGGGAATCGCCCCGTTTTCTCCCCTTCCTTCCGAGCCCCCCGAGCTGGGAGCTGCTACCGAGAGCGCCTCTCCGCTCGGCACCAGTCCCGCGCTGCACGCTGCTCCGGGAAGCAGGGAGAGCGTGCTGGCGGCAGCGGCGACTGGGCTCCCGCTCGGTCCGTGGATAGCCTTGTGCAGAAGGCAACCCGCGAAGCTCTGCCGGCTGGAAGGGTGCGTGGCTTTTTGTGTTGAATGTTCCATGTGTTTGCATTGCTTCGCACGCACAGCTGGGATGGAGCGTGGTGGGGGGCGGCGGCATGCAGCAGAGAGCCGGTGGGGAAAACTTTCTGGCTCGCTCTTGGTTGGGTTGCAAAGTTGCCCTTGGTTTTGCACACATTGGGGCAGCTCCCGCTTACAAGCACAGAAAGCGCCAGGTCTCGCAGTTGTGTATGTGTGTCCCCCACCGGTTTTCCAGGATCTTTTGCCCGGTCCCTCTTTCTGCAACGTGGAGGGATTGTTTGCATCGATGGCGTGCAAGTTGCAAAAGTTCCTGTGCACGAGCCTGGAATCCCCCTTTTGCATACCTAAAAATAAAAAATCCTCCACCGTTTTGAAAAAACAACACACCCCATAGTGGCAGCAGTGGCACGGGCAGCTGCTCGGCTCGGCTCTGGGGTCTGTCCTACCCGCCCATCCTGCTGCTGCTTGTCGCATGTGCTCTTTGCAAGCGGGCAATCCGCCGCGTTGCCCTGCAAGGTGCAGCATGGTGGCTGGTTTTTGTTCTGCCGTTCGTTTTTTTACGCGCAATCGGAAGGCTGTGGAGGACTGGCAGCAGGGTTGGGGGTGGGAGAGAAAGAAAGCTGGAGACAGCGAATGACGAATGTCGAGACCCAATTTTCAGCCGCGATCGCTCATAAGAACATAAGAAGAGCCCTGCTGGATCAGGCCAAAGGCCCATCTAGTCCAGCTTCCTGTATCTCACAGCGGCCCATAGGTGCCCCAGGGAGGCATGAGACAACAAAATGCTTGCATCCTGTTGCCACTCCCTATAGTTTTTTTATACATAGCATAAAGGTAAAAAAACAAAACTATATATGCAGTATTATCTTCATTTTAGATGTCAAAAGGATTTTGTGGCTCCCGAGGTTTTCTTTTCTCCAGAAAACGGGTCCAAATGGCTCTTGGAGTGTTTAAGGTTGCCTACCCCTGGTCTAACCAGAATACTGAATCCCTACAGCAGTGTTTCGCAAACTGTGGGTCGTCAAACTGTGGGAGCAGCTATCTTGGAAGCCTTGTTTTTAGTTGCTTTTACATACTATTTTGTCCTAATCTTGCTTTCTGTCAGGGATGGTTCATGGATGTGCAATTGTTACAGTCCAAGAATGCCAGTTTGCATTCCAGGAGTGTCATTTGATTACATCACAATGATGGCACTTCCTGCTTGATGATGTCACTTTTGGCTATGACATCACTTCCAGGTTAATGACATCACTTCTGGTGGGTCCCAACACGAGTGCTGTTCTAAAAAGTGGCTCCTAGTCTAAAACATTTGAGGACTACTGCCCTATAGGAGGCGCCTCTAGGCGCCTCTAGGCGCCTACAAGGGGCGCCTGAGGTTATAACATTCCCCTACAGTTTCAATTATATCAGAAGTGGTACCCAGAACAGCAACTATATAGAATGAAGATCTCCACTAAATTATGTGTGTTATGTCTAATGCATTAAAAGCATCTAGGACATTTGGGTACAATGATTACAGCCTGAATTATTATTTGATGCAATCCCATATTTGCTCATTTTATCTTGTATTTGCTCGCTATATCTTGCTCGTATTATTTATGAATGGATTAAACATTTATTTGCAACTTCAGGATGAGGGTACAGAAAAGAACTCTGGTAATGAATGATCCACAGGGAAACAATAGAGAAAACAAGTTCTCAATCCATTTTGTACAATATCCAAAGCACAGATTATAGATACATGAATTCTTTCTGCCTAATCTCTTTTAAGGCTTCCAGGAAAAATGCAGGACTTGCACATCTGCTTCATGGAAAAATGTATGTGTTCTCAGAAGTATAAGTTTCTCCTTGACATAATGTTTAGAAGCATGAAAAGGGGATGTGTGGAAATCGTGCGTTCTTTATCACTGCTTCGGTGGAACTTGTAATGTGGTTCTCAGAGTAGATTCAGTCCCAACTCATTTATTTTACTCAGTGGATTGGAGTGCATTTCATGATAGATCTTTCTTTGCCAGAGGGCACAAATGGCTGTCCTTTTTCCAGCTGAAGTGGGAGGAAGGCAAGCAGTTAGTTCCAGCTTAACTAGGAATTAAGAGAGAGCCAGGATGGCATAGCGGTTTGGGAGTTGGGCCTGGAAGATCCAGGTTCAAATTCTTGCTCTGCCATGAAGCTTCCTGGGTGATCTTGGGCTAGTCACTATCTCTGTCTCACCTACCTTGCAGGGTTGTTGTGAGGACAAAAGGGGAAAGGTACACCACCCTGAGTACCTTGGAGAGAGGATGGTATAAAGATGTGAAAAATAAATACATAGTAATGTTGTTTGACACATCCCCATTCTGATACTGCTCCCAACTGCTGCTAGCTGTGCTAATACCATTTGTGATCATGCATGGATATATGTGGTGCACATCTACCTTGGATTCATTAGTCCAAAGGTGAGGGACAGATTCTCAGTGTGACATCACCAATCCTAAAGTCTTGTCCATGCATTATGGCAGCCAACTGGAGTCCCTGCTGCAAGTCCCCACGGCCCTGACAACAGCCATCAAGCACAGTAGGGAAGTAGGATGAATGACAGTGGCATGGAAAGCCTTCACACAATATGAGAAGTCCACAGGACATCTCACTCTTCACGTTGTTCACATTATTCTAGCAGCATGGAGAGAACACCATATGGGAGCTGACCTCTATGTAGCTGGTGTCATCTATAGACCAGCCCGCAGACCGTAAACCATTTGGGAATATAGATCCTCCATATGTAGGCTTAATTGCTTTAAATTGCCCTTGGAACAGGGCAAGGTATAAATCTTATAGTCAGATCCTATCCTTTCCCTCCCTCACTGATGCAACTGCAACACTGGACCATGCACTTCATCCTGGGGGAGGGAGCAGTCCCAGAGGTCTCCTCCAAGTAAGGGGTAAGCCTCCAGTGCCAGAACAATTCTAGTCAGACCTACACCAGCAGGGCCCATGACGGGGGTGCAGGGGGTACATTATGGTCAGGTCTAGGGTCAAAAAAGAAGATCCAGAAGCCAAAGGAGGGGGCCCAAATTTTCCTGGGATCTTACATTTTCTCATCAGAGCTCAGGAAGGTGGGGTAACATTGTGCCTGGATCTGGAGCCAAAAAAGGGGAGCTGGAAGCCAAAGAAGGGAAGATTCCTGGGATCTCAGAAAATGTTTCATGTATTTTGTGAAGACTAGCACTCACATTTTGTGTTAGTCTACACAGTTTTACATACGGTATAATTCATTGAAATAATGATCTAGCAATTGTACGAAATTATGAGCTAATGGAGAAGGGAAGGGCCCAAAAGGAACTTCGTATCCCCTGATAAAATTCTTCTCAGAGGCCCTGCGCACCAGTCATTTAGCTGACAAGTCTGAGTGGACCTGGGAAGGTGAACAGAGGCCTGGAAGGGGTGTATATCAGCAGCACCATTTCCACGGATGCTGCTCTCTTCCAGGTTATGATCTGCCTCCATTCTGCCCCAGGATCCTCCCCATTCCTCCCCCTCCACAACCTGTTCCATGCCCTGCTAATCTCCCACCCTCACCCCAACTTACCAGTGTCGGAGGCTGTCCAAGAATAACTGGTAGGCCATTGCCAACACTCACTGCATGCAGGTGTGGTCAGCTGCTCAAATGGCACATCATGTTTCACAACAACTGTAAAGGGCCATACCCTGATGGAACACTAGTTTTGTAATGCCCTTATAGCACTGAACCATTAATAAATGAATGAAGGGCTCAATCCTATCCAACACTCCAGCACTGATGCAGATGTGCCAATAGGGTGTGCGCTGCATCTTGTAAAGGGGATAAAGAAATGTTTATTCCCTTTTGTCAGGGCTGTATTGTGCCTGCATCCATGCTGGAAAGTTGGATACAATTGGGCCCCAAGGCTACAATCCTATACAAACGATCCTGGGAATAAGTCTTATTGAACACAGTGGGACTTTTGAGTAGACACACATATGAGTGTGCTGAAATAGTTCAATCAATCAATCAATCAATCAATCAATCAATCACTAGTATTTATATACCGCTTTTCAACACAAAGTTCCCAAAGCGGTTTACAGGCAAATAGTAACATTAAAGTTAAATGGCTCCCTGTCTCAAAAGGGCTCACAATCTAAAAGAATGGAGAACACCACCAGCAACAGCCACGAGAAAGACACTGTGCTGGGGTGAAGAGGGACAATTGCTCTCCCCCTGCTAAATATAAGAGGACACCACTTGAAAACTCTTGCCCAGTTAGCAGTTGTTTCAGCCTTGTGATCCTTTTCCTGGAATGTTAAACTTCAAACATTTTCATAGGGCACTTGTTAGCTTTTGCATATAACATCTTAGATAACATTTCCATAGGATGCAATATTCATGGCGCCATCATACACAATTTATTGTAAAATATAAATGTACCTTTTCAATAGCTTATAAGGTGGTTATAACAGTAGAAGCAAACTTTGAGCTGATTTACCAGCCGGGAATACTAGGGATGTGGTGGTGCAGTGGGTTAAACTGCTGAACTGTGAGCTTGCTGGTCGGAAAGTTGGCAGTTCGAGATCACGCGATGGAGTGAGCTCCCATTGCTTGTCCCAGCTCCTGACAATCTAGCAGTTCGAAAGCACGTAAAAAATGCGAGTAGATAAATAGGTACCACTTTGGTGGGAAGGTAACAACGTTCCATGCGCTACAGTGTATAGTCATGCTGGCCACATGACCATGGAAGCCTGTCCTCGGACAAACGCCGGCTCTACAGGTTTAGAAACGGAGATGAGCACCGCTTCCTACAGTCGGTCACGACTAGACCATTCGGTCGTAGGGAAACGTTTACCTTTATATCCTGACATGGGAAGATAACGGCATTCCATGTGCCACATGACCACAGAAGCTTGTCCTCTGACAAATGCCAGCTCTTCGGCTTAGATATGGAGATG
Organism: Lerista edwardsae; assembly: GCA_029204185.1. Lineage (NCBI taxonomy): Eukaryota > Metazoa > Chordata > Lepidosauria > Squamata > Scincidae > Lerista > Lerista edwardsae. Next base: position 5,317,241 of record JAJKFI010000029.1, on the reverse strand, counting down.
AGCACCGCCCCCTAGTCGGTCATGACTAGACCATTCGGTCGTGGGGAAACCTTTACCTTTATACTGGTGCAGTCACAAAACTGCAAGGTACGTACAGTGTAAGTGGTTAGTACATCAGCTCATTAATTCCATCAGTACATTACAGCGCGGGTATGGCAGGTGAGGCAGAACTGCCCCACGGGGAAGCCACTACTATCGCTGCGGTGGCTGTGATCCCGCAACAGGCTCCAGGAGCTCAGAGTCTGAAGGTTGAGTTTGTGCGACCAAAACAGTGACGACACTTTTCAAAGAACTCCAGTGGGGCAGTTCTGCCTCATCTACCATACCTGCATTGCACATCACTGGTACATTACACTGGTACATAAATTTCTTGCTTTGGTTATCTCAATTGTTGGTCATTTTATTATTCGTTGCTTTGATCTGCTTTCTTTCAGAGAAAAACACCTACAGTTCAAGCCCTTCGCTTTACCCTTGACTACTCATAAATCTCCTATGCTAATCTTCTCCTTTCATTAATCAAGCCTCAGTTTAAATTGTTAAATGTCTTTCTGAGGATTAAAACGTTTACAGCCGATTGCCATAAACCTGCCTACCAGACAAAACGAGGGACATCAATTTTACTCAGAACAACAAAGCTTTGCATTAAAAGGGGAAATTGCAATGTGTGTGAGCGATACAGGCCAGTTTTTGTGCCTAATAGAGACACCTGAGTTTGTGTTAGTATTTGCTATATGTTTGCATCGTCACCCAGCTAGATATACAGCTGTGTATACTGCACAACACATTTTTGCTACAACATGAGAGGATTCTGGGAAGGAGTGCTCTGAAACTCCCACTGGCCTGAAATTGCTCAGGATTACAAACTGAAAAATCAGGGATGATGTGAGGGAATGAAGTTTTTTGTTATGCTCTTGAGGTATCTGGTGGGCCACTGTGAGATACAGGAAGCTGAACTAGATGGCCCTCTGGCCTGATCCAGTGGGGCTCTTCCAGTGGTGCAATTCAAATGAATTAACAACCGGTTCTATGACATCATAGCCGGAGCAAAAAAAAAAAAAGCCAGCCGTGGCAAGCGAGTGGGCGGGGCCCGGCCATTTAACAACCGGTTCTATAGAACCTGGGTGAACCCCCTGAATTTCACTACTGGCCTGTTCTTATGTTCTTATGTAGCTTGGCGGTTTTTCGACTGCCAAAGAAAGGGAGACCAAATATTCTGTTCCTCTCCTGATGAAGCAGAGAAAGACCTTGAATAAATGACATGCATATGACTATTTGAACAATTTCCACTTTGCATTATTTTTGTTGTCTATTTATTATTATTTATTTTGGTAGGTCTTCAGGACTGTATACTCCTGCTGCTCCAACTACTATTGAGAAACATGAATTTTTTTCTTGGTTTTTGATGACTTTCTCTCTTTTTGTAAAAACAAAAGACCAACCACAATAGAAAATGATTAATCATGACAGCCGGAACAAGTTTGCCTTCTCTGCTATGGAAAACTGATCGTTAAAAGATCTCACTTTCTGGGAGAAAAGCGTGCAACAAAATGTACCCATTTCATACCTTTTCATGCAACAAAGGAGAAACCACAGAGGTAAAGGGGTCCATTTCTTGCTCATGTTCATAATATTTTGTAAAACATAAAAAGTTTATTTTTAGAGACAGAACTGCAGGACCTTAAAAAACAAAATCTTCAAGAGTGAGTGGCCAACTTAAGGCACAGTTTTCAGAAGCAGCACAGAAAGTGGGGTGTGATCCCGCAAACACAACCCACGAGCTCCAGCTTCTCTGAGGTGGTGGAGGCACTTTTCAAAAAAAAAACTTTGATGGGGAGGTTCTGAGTGGGTGTGAGTGTGAGTTATGGCACCCTAAAAAGTAACACTGGAGCTATAGGCCAGGCCATGGCTTAGAGACAGGGTGACATGATTGCTGCATGTTCCCTAACTTAGGAAACAAGAAGAAAAACCACACTTACAGGTCAATCCTATGCAGGTCTACTCAGAAGTAAGTACTATTATATTCAATGGGACCTACTCCCAGAAAAGTATGCATAGGATTGTTGCCTTAGGCAACGGGAAGAAAGTTCTGCATGTGAGGTTGACATTTGGAATTACTGGGCCTGATGTCTTGTGCTTGTGCATAGCGTGCATCACAACAGTAGCAATGGTTCATGTGTACAATACACATGTGCCACTTTCTTATGTGTATATACATTTTTTGATATATAAGGTACATTGTACGCCACACAAAAGCCCTTCACTGACACTTATAAGATATTTTTTCAAAAGCATTTATCTGCAAATGACACCTGCAGTCACTTCTTGTGTTATCACTCTAGATCTGATACTTACCCCTTGTCTATCACATTTTTTGTAAACTATGACACAATCCTATCCACTTTCGGCACCAGGGGAACATGTACCTTGCTGGCACTAGCCATTGCACGTTGACCCATAGCAGTGGCTCAGACTTACCCCAGGGCAAGGGGACAAATGTTCCCTTATCCCAATAGACTTTCCACCTTGCTCAGCTCCCCCACAGGATGCAGCACAGCCAGTGCCAGAGCTGTTGCATCAGCATGGGGAAGTTTGGACTACAACTTAAGTCCCCTGAGGTGAGTGAAATTATACCAGTTTTGGAATTATCAAAATGCTTCAGAAAAGACAAGTAAATTGCACTGTAAATTGCACTGCTCCCTGCACTGAGAAGACCGCTGAAGAAGGTGTCTTGTCATGTGAGTCTCAAGCCTGTAGGCCCCTCCTTATTGTTCCGGCAGCCTCAGAGAGGCCTGAGTATAGTGGCGTTCCTAAGGGGTTTTTAGGAATGCTGGGTTTTGCAGGAGACTGAGCTCCTGTGTAAGGCAGCCCCTCCCCGTCCCCTCAGAGCCTTTCACAGCTCAGAGAATTGGCTGGGAGGCTTTGTTTTCCGAGCTGCGAATGGCTCTGGAGATAAGGGGGTGGGGCTGCGTTACACAGGAGCGCAGACTCCTGCAAAACTTAGCATTCCCCTCCATAGGAACGCCTTTGCCTGACTGAAAAGCCAGCTTGAAACTAGAGGTTCCAACATGACAGAGAAGCAATGGAATTGGACAACCAGAAGAAAAGCAAGATTAGTCAGTGCTAGGTCACTCAGACATCTTTGATTAATTTAATGCCACTAAGGCTGCAATTCTATAATGCTTTCCTGGGAGCATGCTCCACCAAATACAATGACACTTGCTTCTGCGTACACATGCATATGACTGAGCTGAAAGACTTGAAATGCTTTTTTCTTTTCTTTTTCCCTCTATGGATTAATGTACACTGCACTATAGGATACTTGGAAGTGGCACCATCTCATGGTTTAAACTTGGCTTGTGGTACACTTCCCAAAAGATACATCATCAATGCACGAAATGAAATTGCTGCATGTATGAGAGCCTAGCATTTAGTCTACATAACAGCACATTTGAAATAATGACTGAATAAATAGCATATCCATTTTTTAAAACTCTCTGCTGAATTTGGTTTTCAGAATTATGACCTTTTTGGTTGGTTTTGTTCAACTTGCCTGGATTGTTTCTTGGAAAACCATGTGAAATACGGTCATAGGGATTGATCAACCCCAAGTAGAAGCATGTAATAGTGTGTTTAAGGATGAAGGCGATCTAATTCAGGGGTGTCAAACTCATTTCCAAATAGCACTCATGTGGAGTGCTAAACTCAGTGGGCCAAATAGCACTCATGATGCCTGCTGAGGGCCGGAAGTGATGTCATTCAGCAGGAAGTGTTGCCATTAATCAAGTCATGACCAGAAATAAGCCTGTTTTTCTCAGCAACTCATTAGCTGCAAACGACAAGAGAAAATACAAAAATCTTGATCATATTTTCAAGATATGGGAGCCCAACTATCATGCGGGCATCCTTTCAGCAGTGATACTTCAGCACAGCTTAGCAGCTTATGATGGTGCTTGGAGAGCCCAAGCGCCAAATAAAGAGCTTCCGAGAGCCACATCTGGCGCTGGGCCTAGATCTAGGCCCTGATCTAGATCACTGTTATCATCATCACTAGGCTGTTATTAGTCTTCAGTCACTTAACTTCTATTTGCTGGTGGAAAGGACAAGCAAGAATCACTTATGAACCATAGTAACCGATCCATTTCCCAAAATCCCACACTTCCCACCTCCATGACACATGACCACTGTCATAACCAGGAAACAAGAGTGCAAGAGAGAGAGAACGTTTTGATAGAACCACCAGTGGTTTGGAAAGGGATCGCATAGACATGGTTCTCTCTGGCGCGCAGGTTTTACTCACTTTTATACTGTTTTTTCAATATTGTACCATTTCAAAATCCTGCACCATCTGTGTGACCAGAGGTGTCAGTGGGACAAAGAAATGTGTGTGTGTAACATGGGAAGTGATGCCTCTTGAGTAGAAAGTGTTCATTGACTGCAGCCTATGTAGCCTTCTAGTTAGTCTGCATCTCCCAACTATTCTCTCAGATTTAGACACTGAGAGCATAGTCCATAGTCCATAGTCCAATGCACTATCTAATGCAGTGGTGGGGGCCTTTTAGGGGTCCAGTCCAGGCCTTTGCCCCAAGTTCCCTAGCAACCTGCAGCAGGTATTGAATTGGAGACACACAATGAGATCTTTGTTTTTCACTAGTGAGACACTGCAGAGCGATTCAGCCGCACGTTCCCTGGACTAAGCATAAACCAAGACTGACACATTGATGATTTGGTAGATAAATGCTTGCTCCTGGAAAAGAATAAAACAACAGATCCCAGCTTCAAGGGAAAGCCCATTTGCTGTGATTTATGCCTGCACTGCAGCGGATAAACACTAATGCCGTCATGATTGCCTGTTGTAAAGATCCTGTCATCTGTAGCAACCTGGGTTTTTATTCTACTATGCTATCTGTTGCTGAGGAATAAAACTCTAGAAGGGTCTGTAAAATAAGAGTCTGTCCACAGCATGGCTCTGTTGCCACAGCTGATTTTCATTGTTCCTGTTAGTTCATCTGTTCATTTTTTCACGGATGAGTCAGGCAGTGGCATATGAAGAGGGGGGCTGGTGGTGGTGGCCCTGGGTGCCAGGCTGTAGGTGGGTGTCCAGGAGGCAGGTGTCAAAATGTTTACAGCACTTTAAACTTGTGCCGGCTCCCGAGTGTAATGAACGTTCCATACAGCAAATCAGTGGTTACTCGGAGGGAAGCTGAGCCAGTGCATGGGTGTGCAGTGAATTTGTGCCCGCCAGGGCAAGCCAGCACAAGGGGACGGGAGAGGGTGGCGGAACGGAGGTGGTTCTCAGCATGGGGAAGGCGGTCCGTGAGGCAGATCAGGTCCTATCAGGCTGGCTGGTGCATGGCATCAGGTATGGGACTGAAATCCTCTTACTTCAAGTTGTTCCAGAGCAGGTTAGGATTGCGCCCTTAAACTGCTTTTTCAAAAAGAAAACTTATTTCTTTTAAATTTATTTTTCCATTCTTTATTGGTATGATTATATATACAAAGTTATATATAAATATACAAATATTAATATACAAACTTACAAAGTGTGTGTGTGTGTGTGTGTGTGTGTGTGTGTGTGTGTGTGTGTGTGTGTGTTTCAATAAAAGACAATGTTCACTATCTACCTTCTTCTCTGGCCATTATTATTATTATTATTCATTTCATGTCATGATTATTACTTAAAGTTATTTTGTCCGGGGGGGGGGGGGGTTGTGTGCCACAAAATTATGGCCCCCAGGTGCCAAATGACCTTGGTACACCACTGGAAACAGGTTAGTGGAAGCCTTTTCCAGTACTTAGCCTTTCCTTTTCCTTATCCTGGAAAGAACCATTGGCCATACAAACAACCTGTGAAGGATTTCTGAGGGCGCAATCCTAAACAGCGCTGGATTAGCGAGGCCGGCCGGCCAGTGCCAAATCCAGCACTGCATAGGACAGGCTGTAGCCTCCCCATGGCAAGAGAACGTGCGCTCTGTGCTCCTCCCCATGTGCTCCTCGGATCTGTGCCGTACGGCCACCTCCCAAGCCCGTCCAAGTCCCGCCTCGCACCTCGCGCCTCCCCCCTCCCACCAATCCCCGTCCTGAAACAGGACACAGAATCCCTTGCGCCGACTGTCTGCGAGCAGCGTCAGCTTCAGAGTTGGAGCACTGACGCGGGGGTGTTGCTCGGCGCCCGCATGCCCATGCTCCATCCCTTGCGGCGACACGATGACATCGCGTTGACGCAAGGGGCGCGCTAAGATTGCACTGCCCATCAATTCCCCATTGTCTGGATACAGGACATGCACACTGAGGCAATGCAATCACTGAAACTGTATGACATGCTCACGTCTGACCCACAACATTGCAGAGTTGACTGCTTAGCTAACCTCTCCTTCTTAAGCTGTGTACAATTCTGAGCATTGTCCGTACACCCTGCATTTTTGGGTCAACCTCGAATGCTCAAAAGTCTTCCAAGTCATATTTTTAATTGTGTATGATTATACATACTGAAAAATACTTGCAGTTGTGGTCAAAGAATGAAATACGGTTCTGTATATGTATAATTAATGCTGCCTTCCACATCATTGTTATCCAGGGAGCATTGGAGGGGGGTGGAATTATGAGTTTGATTTTTAGTCTTTTCCCCCATTTATCTCTTTGTGTGCTTGTGCTTTTGAACTTGACAACAGGGACACCAAAACTGAGCTTATCTAGTAGGCAGCACAGCCATTACAGTATCTCAGGAAGATTAGCTTATACAGTGTATGACTGTTTGCTTCAGGGAGATCAGCCAAACATGGAAATGAAATTCACTGTGACACGGGGGCCTGCAAGCGTGGGAGAGGCGCAAATAAAATGGAAATGGACAAGAAGAGTAATGATGAAACCTCCTTTATAAAACAAATTAAAAATGATTTACAGTTCACATATCACTAAAAACAGCAGAGAGGGGGGAATCTGTTCACAGAAGACTAAAATTAACACCCTGAAGAGAAACTGACATCTTTTATCAATGGGAGTTTTGCCATTGAGTTCCATTAGATGCCCTTAGTCTGCAATAAATAAATGAATGAGGAGTCAAACTACCTATATGTTGAGTAGGACCCCTGCTAACTGGGCAAGAGGCACTTTTTCAAGTGGTGTCCTCTTATATTTAGCAGGGGGAGAGCAATTGTCCCTCTTCACCCCAGCACAGTGTCTTTCTTGTGGCTGTTGCTGGTGGTGTTCTCCATTCTTCTAGATTGTGAGCCCTTTTGGGACAGGGAGCCATTTAACTTTAATGTTATTATTTGCCTGTAAACCACTTTGTGAACTTTGTGTTGAAAAGCAGTATATAAATACTAGTGATTGATTGATAGGAGACCCTGATTGGGTTTTACAACTTATTTTTCTTTTGCTAAAAATAGCCATAGAAGGAGCAATTTGGGTTGGAGTTGGGGGGGGGGCAATTTGGATTAAAGTCATGAAGTGGGAGGAGAAGGGGTTATACCTTCGCCCGCATGTCAGTTCCCCAATGTGGATTGTCCTCCTCTTGATATCCTATAAGCTGCATTGTGGCGGCATGATTTCCCTTCCACAACAAATGGTGCAGTGTATGTGTTTTGCGCTGGTGAGTTAACACCCAGGAAATGGTTAAAGCTTCTTCTCCCTTCCTGCGGCCCCAATCCAGCATACTTTTCTCCCATAGCGACTTTTAGTAAAACACAACAACGAAAATTTGTGAGGGATCCAGTCATGAATCTTCCCCAACAGCACATAACACCTTGACCTGGGAAGCTGGGTTTACTTCCAAGCAATCGTGTGTGATCATGTTGATGGATCACAATTCTGTGCATATTGAATCAGAAGGAAATTTGGTATGGCTTGCTCCCAAGTAAGTGCACAGTGCACAGAACTGCAGCTTTGGTGCATCAAATGTATTTGATCAGATCCACAGTTTTGAATCAAAAGCAGATTTAAATGTACAGATAACTTCAGTGCATAACTTCAGTAAAAGAGAACTGCTACCCTAACCCCAATTACTGCTACTGAGATGTTAGTCCTGAGTCACCAGCAACTCATAGAATGTACATCAACTGTACCATCTATAGCTCTACAGTGATGGATATAGCTCTTCGATCAGGGAGTTCCATTTCCCCAATTGCATCAACTACAAATTGCAGCATCTTTTCAGCACCCAAGTGCTAATTTGCAGCACCTCCCACTGGCAGCACCCAGTGGCGTACCTAGAAGGGGATCAGAGCACTAAGTTTTGCAAGTAGCCATTCCCCCTCCTCTGTGGAACCATTTGTAGCCAGTGTAGCCTCCATTTTACTCTAGCCACTGGGAATGGCTCCAAAGAGGAGGGGAAGCAGCTGCTTGCAAAACCTAGTGCTGCGATCCCCCTCTAGGTATGCCTCTGGCAGCACCCAATGGTTTGTTCCATTTTGCAGCCCTGCCCACAAACACCCGCCCCACTATAGGGCAAATAGTCCCCCATTTACACAGTAGGGAAAATATTTTTCTAAAGGAACAAGGTCTCTTCTATCAAGGATAGAAGAGAAAGGAAGCTTGGAAGCTTATTATGCATTGCTTAATAAATAGTGGCACGGGCATACATGTGAACAGGTTGCCACCCTTTCACATATTTTTAATATTAAGGAACCTTTTTTTAAAAAAGTATTCAGATGGGAGTTCCATGGGCATACTGGAGCACACATGGGGGACAGGGCACAAGGATGGGGAATGGGATAAAAGCACCACTGTAAAAGCCAGCAAGGCTTCTCTGTTTTAACATTTAATTCCAGAACTCAATACACAGCTGGTTGGAAGATTCCCCACCTTGCCATGTCATAAAGAAACACTGTGATTAAAATTCCTTATACAGAATTTCTCAATCATTTGAATTAAAAAGGCGTACATCTGTTGAACTGGCTTGTAACTACACTGCACATTAACCCTAATGCACATAAAGTGCATTAACACTTTAATGTCAATAAAGTGAATATCATATTCATTTAGCTGGATTAAAAGGGGGGTCAACAAAATGTACAAGAGCTTGGGGGCAAAGAAAAGCAGTGCATACTTTTCCTTCCTTATTTTGCTGTAATTGTATTTTCCTATAATTATTCTTCAGTATTCCCTATTTGTATTCCCTATAGGGACGTGGTGGTGCAGCAAGTTAATCCGCTGTTGCTGGGCTTTCCGACCGCAAGGTTGGGAGTTCAAGACTGCGTGATGGAGTGAGCTCCTGTTGCTTGTCCCAGCTCCTGCCAACCTAGCAGTTCGAAAGCACCTAAATGCAAGTAGATAAATAGAGACCACTTCAGTGGGAAGGTAATGGCGTTCTGTGCGTAGAGTCACGCCAGCCACATGACCACAGAAACTTGTCCTCGGACAAAACATCGGCTCGAAAGGCTTTGAAACAGAGATGAGCACCGCCCCCTACAGTTGATCATTACTAGACCATTCGGTCGCGGGGAAACCTTTACCTTTATCTTTATTCCCTATTTGCATCAGTATCTTCATGTATCAGACCTACAGAACTTGCACTTTCTGCTTACATTGCCAGCCAATGTAAGTTTTTTGCATTCTATAAATAGCACATAGGAAAGCATGATTAGTTGGAACTGCAGTGGGGACATAGAGGGTCCCACCACAATCCCACAACTCCCCACCACAACTCCCACCATAATCCCCCCACATTTTGGGGCCCAGGATTTTAAAAATGGAAGGAAAAAAACCCAGGCTAAATTACATGTTCCTCATAACATGTAGTTTGCAATCTTATTGCAATCTTGACTGCAATCTTATTCATGTTGTGTTGTTGTTCAGTCGCTAAGTCGTGTCCAACTCTTCGCGACCCATGGACCACAGCACGCCAGGCCTCCCTGTCCTCCACTAGCTTCCGGAGTTCGCCCAATTTCATGTTCATTGCTTCGGTGACACTATCTAACCATCTCATCCTCTGCCGCCCCCTTCTCCTTTTGCCTTCCATCTTTCCCAGCATGAGGGTCTTTTCTAAAGAGTCCTCTCTTCTCATGAGGTGGGCAAAGTATTATTCATGTTAACCAGGGGCTAATGGCCCAATCCTATCCAGTAGTCGCACTGGCGGAGCATATGCTCCATCTGCGCACTGCCATGCTATAAAGCACTTTGCAATAGCGCAAGGCCTGGCTGCAGTGGTGGGAAGGTCAGAACCTTCTGCTGGTGCTGGCACTTGCCTAAATGCTCATTGGAGCAGGTAAGTCTGGTGCAGGGGTGGGGGAGGGTAGTGGGGAGGGTAGAGAGGGGTAGAATGGGGCACAGGGTAATGGGGCACAGTGGCTCGATTGGGCCCAGGAGGGGGCGGGATCATCAACATGGATAAACTGGCAAAGATCCGAGTTAACCCGTTGCGTCTGCTGGGGCCTACCCCAGGACAAGGTGACGAATTAGCAGTCAGACTAAATTCCGTGTGCCTGCTCCACTGCATTGCTGTACATATATAGAAGCATTTAATTAACTTTGAAACAGCAATATTGCCAGGAAAGGATGGAAACATGGCATCCAATTCATTTGGGCTTCAATGTTTAATGTTTACCACAAAAGTTGTTACTTTACGATTTATAGAGAGCTTGAGACCTAATTATGTGTGACAAGAGGCCTGTCCTTATATAACATGTGCCTAATTTCCTTTCTGATAAATGGAATGGATTAAATTATTCATTGTGAATTGAGTTCAACTGATCACCAATAGATTTTTCTACTCAACATTGCTTATTATGCCTATGCATTTAATGAATAGCTTGGGGGAATAGGATGGCTTTAATACCTCATCCCTTCGTCCAATACAGATCATGTTGTTGTCCCCTGGTGTATGTTTTACAGCAGTGGTTCCCAAACTGTGGGTTGGGACCCACCAGTGGGTCATGAGCCAATTTTGGGTGGGTCCTGAAGCACCTAGAGCAGCCATATTGAAAATAGGGGAAGACGGGATGCTGATAAGGGGGAGTGCTGTGTGATGGCTTTGCTTGTGTCAAGGTTGTAAATAGGCTTTTCTTCTTTCTAATTCACTTTGTTTATTGGAAAATGGCTAAGAAATAACCCAACTTATTGCTGCATTCTCAGGATTCTCAACCCAACTTATTGCTGCATTCTCTGGTGTTACAATGACAGCACATCACTTCTGGTGGGTCCCGGATAGATACAGTGGTGGGATTCAGGGAGTTTGCCCAGGTTCTATAGAACCGGTTGTTAAATGGCCGGGCCCCACCCACTTGCTTACCTCGGCTGGCTTCGGGGTTTTTTTTTGCTCTGGCTATGACGTCATAGAACCGGTTGTTAATTTATTTGAATCCCACCACGGGACAGATAGTCATTGAAAACGTGGGTCCCAGTGCTAAAAAGTTTGAGAACCACTGCTTTACAGTAAGAAGTCAGTGTCTTCCCCTGAGTCACCTTCTTCCTTTTTCAACTTAAGGGACCAAAACATGCATTTTATGTAATATGTACTTTAGTCCTTATTCTGAATGAACATGATTAGAACCAGGCTACAATTCTCACAACATGCCGGCCAACGCAATCCTACAGACCATACAGCGTCGGCGCAACAGGGTTGTGCCAAAGCTGCACACTTAGCACTGATGCGGGGGCGCCAGTATGAACCCCTGCATCAGCGCTTGAGCAACAGGACTGGCGCTACATGCAGCGCTGGCCCTGCTCCACTTGCGCTGAGCTTCTCTTGCGCCGACCGAAGCCGGTCGGCGCAAGGGAGGCTCTGTGTCGAGGCAGCATGGGGATTGGAGGGAGGGAGGGAGGGAGGTGGGGACAGGACGTGGGCGGGCTTTGAGATGGCTATACGACCACATTGTAAGGTCGGCCGTGAGGCCACGAGGCCCCAATTCAGGCCGCACAGTCTCCTCGGATCTGCGCCCGCTAAAGACATAGGGGAAGACATAGGGGAGGCTGGAGCCTCCCTATGGTAAGGGAGTGCACGCTCCCTTGCCATGGGGAGACTCCAGCTTCACCTATACTGCGCTAGGATATTGTGCTGGCCGGCCACCCTCGCCATTCCAGCGCAGTATAGGATTGTGCCCTGAGTCAACCCCATTATTTTCTGACACTGCAGGTGAAACAAGTAAGAAGCAATCTGATAAGGGGATCTTGTTTTTTTAAAACAAACTTGAGTACCTCCCTATGTGCATGTGTGTGTTTAAGGATTTATTTATTTTTTTGAGTTTGGTACTTGTCACTCCAAGGCATTTAGGTGGCTTTTCAATGACATTTTAAAGGTTACATGAACTCCAGAATTAATGGATATATTGGTTTTCAAATCAGCTTCCCTTCAGGATTATAGTCAGGCTGTGCTCATTCCTTGTGGCCACAACCTTGTCTTGCCTTGCTTCTGAAGGAAGATTTAAGAAGGCCCTTGCCTGCACTTTTAAGATTTATGTGCAGCCAAAGTGAAACTGACAACAGGCTTTTCCAGACTTTGCTTTGAGAATAGTCAGTTTCAGTTTCTGTATGAAACCTATCTCTGTGTGTCTGCTTTCCTAGGTATGTTTTACAGGGCCTTTCCTGGATCCCCCGCGGATACAGAAACCCATGGATAATGAAATCTGTGGGTCAGGCAGTCTGTTTCCCTCCAAACATGACCGGAGCAGTGTTTCAGTCTGGAGGATGGTCCGAGGTGGGTCTGGATTCTAAAATCTGCAGGTCCTGAATCCTGTACATCATGTACCCTTTTAAAAAGGGGGCCAATGAGAATCAGGAATAGCGTAAGATAAGAATTGACGTCAATAATAATATTTTTTTGCTGAAACTTTTTGGCTCCAAATAATCTTAAAGATTGAATTACACTGACAGACAATGGATTATTAAGACTACTAATATAGATTAATAAATTAATTTTGATGGATACATTTGTTTAACTATATATGTGGCTTAACAGTATTATATTATTAATAATTGTTGAAGAAATGTATTGTAGGTAAAGTAGATTTCAATATATGCATGTAATCTCTCCATGACCTTATGTGTATACCTGTGTTACTATCCCCTCCCCTTTTGTATTAATATTTTCCTTTTCCCATTACTGTATAGTAGAAAATAAAATCATTTTGAAAAAAAAATGTACCCTTTTAAAAAAACACAGGTGATGAACAGTCACAGAGCTCTCCCCCACAAAGGCACACCCCAGCAGATTACTGCAACACATCTATCACCATGTACATGAATCTTTCTCCAAATGCTACACTATGTTACAAAGGCTGCAATCTTATGCACACTGGGATGCCAGCCCCATTGAACTCATAGGGACTACTCATGAGTAAAAATGCATAAGGGAGCTGTAGATGCCTTTAATAATCGCATGATAATTTTTTCTTGTGGGACGGATTTCCTGAAAATGTGTCCCCATGTGACCAGATTTATATTCACCCATGTCCTGAGAAACTGTAAGCAACCCTAAGCTTTTCAGACTGTATGTATCTATATATATAAAGAAGAGCGTATGCGTGTATGTATGTATGTATGTGTGTATGTGTGTATGTTCCACATAGGCTCCGCAACGCCTGGACCGACTCGCACCAAACTCGGCACGCGGGTGCCTTGGCCCCCGAGACCGTCGCTGTGCGGTTTTGGAACGGCTCGCGCCCCCACGGGTACAAGCGAATTTGTGGTTCTCTATGGGTGGCTATGGGCTGAGCCACTGCATTCCGAGGCTCTGATGATGTCATGATGAGATGCAAGGTACATGCAAATGACATGCAAATGACATGCGGAATCTTCAGGCAGCAACTGAACTCTTTACAGTTGAAGACAAACAGCAGCAAATAGGTTTCCCGCAGGCAAACTGATACAGGGCCAGGGAAATGTGTTCTGTGGACATGTGGGCGGTCCCTGCTTGGCAGTGGACAGTTGGCACAAGGTACTGTGGCTGTTGCTCTCACTCTGAAAGTTTACTTTCACTGTGTAACGTAAGGCAATTGGGCAGGTGCAACCAAAGGCACCCAAGTGCTGTGATCAGGCTAAATGCAGAGTTTTGAATTTGGTGGTTTAAACAAATGTATACCTCATGGTTGTAGGGTTTTTAGTGTTATTTTAATTATTATTTATATATGTCATTTGGTGTTGTCCAGTTGTATGATGCGAAGAGCACCTCATTTCGTTGTTCTCATACCTTGAGTACAATGACAAATAAATTTCTATCTATCTATCTTCTAGATGTAGCAGCTCTGTGACGTAGCATTGCAAGTCGTGTTTTTTTTCCCTCAGGTGTTTCCTGTGTATGCTGTTGTTTCATCTTTGTAGCCTTTGGTTTATATGGGACATATAAACACCCAGGCACACATGTGAGTGGGGGGGTCAGGGATGGGACATATAAACGGGCTATCTGCATGCCTGGTGAGTGGGGGGAGGGTCAGTGATGGGACATATAAATACCCAGGCGAAGCCAGGTACATAAAAGCTAGCTTTCCTGCAGGGAATCTTATACAGAGCCATCTGTATGGCTGCAGAGGGGGGGGTCAGGGATGGGACATATAAACACCCGGGCGCAAATAGGTTTCCCGCAGGCAAACCAATACAGGGCCATCTGTATGCCTGGTGAGTGGGGTGGGGGTGGGTCAGTGATGGGACGTATAAACACCCGGGCGCAAATAGGTTTCCCGCAGGCAAACCGATGCAGGGCCATCTGTATGCCTGGTGAGTGGGGGGGGGGGGTCAGTGATGGGACATATAAACACCCGGGCGAAGCCAGGTACATAAAAGCTAGTTTAAATATAAATCAGACTATGTGGGAATGCATTTGTAAGAACACTTCAGTACAGTATAAGAAGAAGGAAAAGTTATACTGTGGTGATTTCTTTTACCCCATCATAAACAATTATAATCTCCATTAAGTTGCCTGTGAGAAAACATGAATTTGAGAGTCCCAGATTGAAGGTTGACATATTCTTGATATTATACAAAAAACTGAAGGGAAAAAAGAACGAGAAGCACCTTACATCTTTGGGAATAAAATATAGCAAAAACAAAACAAAACCCCACATCCTATCGATTTTACTGCTAGGTCACACAAAGAATTCACACATCATAAAACAACATTTAAAAACAACGGTACCCAAAAGAACTCTGAACAATGGATTTCTCCTGTTACTCTCAGAAGCTCTTCAGTAAATCAAAGAAGGGGAAGATTCCATGAGCCTTGCCTATTAACTTCTACTGCTAAATGAAGCATATCGATAATGTCAAAGTAATTGCTGTCATCTGCAATATTTTCAGATGTAATTTCTTTTTTCTCTTTCCAGCCTCCTTGTTTCACTTTGAAAAGTATTCCAGTGAAATTAGAGGAACTTGCTGTAGCAGCACATTGCAGAAGACTCTTGTATCTCAAGAAATTGGTTGTGTCCCCACGATCCTTTTGACTCTCTCGGGCCATTAAAGGGCTAAATGCCTCCTGTAGCAGCCTGCCCTAGTATATTTCTGTTGCTTGGTAGAAGCTTCTGGAAAGCACTGTTTATCCTATTTTTATCCCTGAACTGGGATACCATCTTCTAAGCCTCGTTTACGTTCCCAAGCATTTCCCAAGCTGGAAATGACTGCAGTTTGTTGAGTCGTCTTCTTGCCCTGTTTTACTCATTTTGGGAAGCACTGGGCATTGTTTCAAGGTCAAACTGCTTGCAACTGAGGGGTCCATTTTGTTTGACGATTTCTACAAGAGAGCATCTATGTTGGCCCTCTGTGGGGATGGTGCACACAATGGCTGTAGAAGTCATCCATTGCTGAATCAGTGCTCCTGGTCAGAGGCATCTCTTCCCTGGGGCAACAAAGGGAAAGAGCCCTGGGTGACACAGCGAAGGTGGGCACCATCATGCATGCCCCAATAGCTTCCCCAGTTGGGAAGGTGCATCTGCACACTCAGCAGCTGCTCGGGCAATTTTGCCTGGCCGGCTGAGATCCCAAAAATGATGTCGTGATGCTGCTCCTGGTAACCCATGGGGCGTAAACATGCTATCTGTCCTTCTTACTTTCTTGAGATTATTTACACTGCTTATCTGTTATCAGAAAGAAGTGTCAAGCTTTAGCCACTGATGTGCTTATTGCTTCAGAATCCCCAAACCACCATTACCTTTTGGCAATACGAGTGCATAAAATTCTGTTTCAGTGAAACAGACCACGCAAACAACCTTCCACTCCAAAGCAAGCCTCCCTGGACTGAAGGAACAACGTCCTATTAAGTTAACGTGACTATTAGTGCCCCTTTCTTCTGCTGGGAAGGCAAAAACTATCTTAACTCAAAACAACGGAGCCTTGGTTCTTCTCTTATTGAAGATCCCATTTATAAGTATGTATGAACATTTTTTCCACTTCATTGGAACAATTTCCTTTGGAATGAGTAAAATGAGAATTTTTACATCAATAGAGGTGGGAAGCATGAAAGAAGCAGATGACATAAATAGAGAACAAGGATATCTGCAGGTCTGAAGCTTAGTCGGCCCATTCATGGCGCAGAAAGAGTTTTTCTTCCCTGATGTGTTTTTTTTAAAGTTTTCGCTTCCTTGATGCTATTTTTAAAAGCATCTCTTCCCTGATGCTATTAAAAAACAACCCCAGCAAGGGTTTGGCTTGATGAGAGAGGCTGGGGAAAAATAGGGAGGAGAGTATTTAGCAACACTAATATCTTACTTGTTAATTAATGATGCTGATCGTTTTTTAAAAAAATTGTTGCACAGCTGCATGCAATTATTGCATACATATGAGATCTAGACTGACAGCCCAATCCAAATTCTAAAAAAGTTCACCGATGCAGTCATGCCAAGACAGCACATGCTGCATTGTATAGTGGTGATGGTGGCAGTGGTGGTGGCAGTGGTGGTGATGGGGAGTCACCAATGTCTTGTCATGATAAAGGAATTTTTGTTCCTTTACTCTGGGTAAGAAAGACTCCATTGCTTGAAAGGGTCTTCTCAGATCTGCCCAGTCATTTTGCTGGCAGAGAATTGGGGAGATTAAAGGAGAGGAAAGAAGAGGCAGCAGACACCCCCAGGATCCATCCCCTCCCTCCCTGTACCTCCTCCCACCTACCCCACTCCCCACTCAGACACTCCCCTATTCCTCCTCCTCCCGACCCTGTTCCTCCCTCTGCCTTTCGGTACCGACAATTTACCTGTGTTCCCTTGGGTAGCCAGGTGGAGCACTGCACTTCTGACACTGACACCATTTGTGGCACTGTTTCCAAAATGGCTGCCAGCTGTGCACACGGCATGCTGCCTTGTGGCTGTTTATGAGCACAAAACAACAGAAACACTGTTGCTGTCATAAACTTTTATTAGGATTGGGCCGTGAGGCAAAGAAACGTTACTTTGTTCCATTTATTTCTTATAATAGAACTTATAATAAAATGTACTGTATAACTTATTATAATATTTATTATTATATTTCTTCCACATAGAACTTATCCCAGTGATATAGTTGCATAGAGCCATTAAATGACACTGCCTGGGTTGAGTATTTTGACTTTTTTTTTTACCTTACATAGCACACTTTGGGTAGGGAAGAATAATCAACCACTGAAGTGTATGACAGAACCTTAATTTCACAGTGAAAACTCTGCATCCTTTAATAAGCCTGATTCAGAAGTATCTCTGTTCGGCTTAGTGGAGCAGGCCAATAATTTACAGTGCCAGATAAGGCAAGAAGAGGCAGCACAAAATACTTACAGCAGTTTGTCCTCCTGTATTAAAATGCGCCTTGGGCACTATAGCCTTAACTTCTCTTAGCATATGTTTCTAGTTGATAAGTAAACAATTTAGATGAGAAATGAAATTTTCAAAGATCGACCCACTGGAAAAAGCATCAGCGTGCACTCATCTTTTTGCTACATCGCTTCAGTGCTGTGATTTTGATCCGTTTGTACATGAAAAAGGAAGCCACCATGGGTGGATGAAAAAACATTTTGTACTTTTGTACACAAATTGTTGCTTCAGAGATAGCAAAAAAAATATTTTTTCAAGGGAACATAGCAAGATGGGACCAAGTAACTCAAGAGCTAGAAGACATGGGTGTGAGGGAGAGCAAAACTGCAAGGAAAAAAGACCAAGATGAACATTCTAAGACAGTGTTTTTTAAACTGTGGGTTGGGATCCACTTGGTGGATCATGACATAATACCAGCGATGGGATTAACAAACAACCTGGGGGAACGCTGGGCGGGATGTACTCGTAAGTGGAAGCCCGTGATTGGCAGCCTGCGCGATTGGCAGCCCGTCTGTTCCGCCCCGCCCCTGTCCCCGCCGGCCGCACGGGCTGGGCCCGCTGCCCCCGGTTGGCACACCCCACCGCTGTATGCCCAGGCACCTGGGGGACCCCCAGGCGAGCAGGCACCCCCTCCAAGGCCTGGGCGGCCCGCGTGGCGGCAGGGCAGAACTGACGGGCAGCCAATCGCGCGGGAGTTCTGCGTACATCCCGCCCAGCATTCCCCCAGGTAGTTTGTTAATCCCATCACTGCATAATACCATGTGGGTCGCAGAAAGCTGGGAGCAGCCATCTTGACACAGCCCTTACTCTTGCTATATTTCTTTCATGAGTGTTAAAAGTTTGAATTTTCAAGTTAATTTTTTTTTTGTTTTCAGTTCAGTACTTTTACGTAATATTTTGACCTACTCTGTCTGCATCCGTTAGAGGGATGTGGTGGCGCTGCGGGTTAAACCGTTGCTGCTGGGCTTTCTGACTGGAAGGTTGGGAGTTCGAGACCATGCGATGGAATGAGCTCCCATTGCTTGTCCCAGCTCCTGCCAATCTAGCAGTTTGAAAGCACGTAAAAAATGCGAGTAGATAAATAGGGACCACTTCGCTGGGAAGGTAACAGCGTTCCGTGCGCTACAGCATATAGTCATGCTGGCCACATGACCACGGAAGCCTGTCCTTGGACAAACGCTGGCTCTACAGGCTTAGAAACTGAGATGAGCACCGCCCCCTACAGCCGGTCATGACTAGACCATTCGGTTGTGGAGAAACCTTTACCTTTATATCCAGACATGTAAACAGATGTGTGGAATGGGCATGTGTTTATGTGCACAGAGGGGGAAACTAGCAGTGTCCACAGAGCACCAACAGAACACTGTCTCTGTAACATAGTACTGCCCTAAAAATATTTTTTAAACATGAATACAGTTCCAGCTTCTTCTTGAACACGTTGGAGGTGTAAATCTTTTTTTTTTTCCTATTTGTCTTCGACAATGTTCTGTAATAGCAGGATACGCTTGGCTGATGTTACTCTGTGAAGTGAGAGAAGTTAATAATAAAAACATAATATACATTATTGAAGAAGTGGCTGCATTTCCATCAACAGTAATTGGGCTTGATGCATTTTGCCAACATTTACACACTGCCAGCTTTGTTTACTGCTAAAGCAAAAACAATAAAGTTGTTGTAATGGTCGATTTTAGATGCCACACAATCCAGCAGTGGGATTGAGGGAGAACGTGGGGGAACTCAGTTCCACTAGTTAAAATTAGGGCTGACTCCGCCCACTTCACTGTCCCCCCTCCCCCCTCTCAATTCCTCTGCAAAGAGCTTTTCTTCTTGGTTGGCCGGCACTCAGAGGGTTAAAGGGAGCGACTCCGGATTCCTAGCAGGGCGAAGGCAGTGATGTCATTCAGGGGAACAGACCAGAATGGGCGTTCCGGATCCTAACGGGCTCCATGGCTGGTTCCGGGTTCCCGACAAGTGCCAATCAAAAGTGAGTTCCTGTTCCTAAATCATTTAGATCCCACTACTGCACACATCCCTATGTTTTTTAGGGGTGAACTCCTAACCAACTTTCCAGCACTGACCTAGCTGTGCCAATGGGACTTGTGGGTCATCCGGCAGTGGAGCAGAAGTCACAGAGGCCTCCTCACGGTAAGGGAATGTTTGTTCCTTTACCTCAGAGCTGCATTGCTCTAACCACAGTGCTGGAAAGTTGGTTGTGATTGTGCCCTAAATGGTGCTGGAGTTTAAACCAGGTGTTCAGGGTTAAAACAAAGCAACATTTTAATTAGGGCTGTTAATCCAGCAACTGACCAGAGCAAAATAACATTTTAAAAAATGCACAAGTGTGCCCTCAGCTCAGCCCTACTAATTAAAATTTGCCCTTACTGATTAAAGTTGGCCCCATGGATTGATTAATTAAAGTCCTGGTCGATTAACCAATCAGTTAAACTAGGCTTGAAATCCTGAACATGCTTACCAGGTAGTTAGTCCCAATGAAGACAGTGGGACCTATATTTGAGTAAAGAAACATAAAATTGGGCTGCACAGCTTGCAGTCCTAATTCTAATGTATTATGTGCATCGGTAGTTTAAATTAAAAGTGTCATAAGCAAATTTGGGCTCATTTATTCTGCATGCGCATTGTGTTTTCTCTTATTTTCTCATTCATTCCCTCTTGTTTTTCTTGCTTGTTTGTATTCTCCAAATATTGGGAAGGATTCCCAATGGGCTTTGTTGCTTGTGCTGGTAAAATATTTATTTTTGAAAGGCATCTAGCCTGCTGTGCGCATCAAAGGGTGCCAAAGAATTCATTACAGGAGCAATTCAGCTCCAATTAGTTCAAAAACTGGGAGACTCCTCTCTTATTGATTTGCACAGGAGTTGACTCAGGCCCCAGATGTTTCTTGAATAACCAAATGAGTGCTAATATCTGTTTGAAGGCTAATGCAGACACAAAAATGCACCAGAAAAAGCCTACCTGCCTACAAATGAATACAATCAAATACAGTGAGCCTTGCTATTGCTACACTGGCCTAACTTCATTTTACTGTCAGCATGCTGTACTCTTCAGTCCGAGGTATCACGGAGCAACTGTTCTGAAAGAAAACTGAAAGTGCAGGTTGTGATGACAGCAGGATTAAAGCATTATCAAAGCATCCAAATTAGAATTGGGCAGCCCACTCCTAATGTTGGGTTGAGCCGGCGCAGGCTGCCCTGCATCAGCTGCAAGTGTCACAAAGTGCTGTAAACTTGCCAAACTTGAAGTCTGGCTGGGCTGGCATGGAAGCCCACACTGGCTTGGCTGGGCCAGATCCTGACCCTGGGATGGCAGGCACAGGTAAGCATGTGCCAGGCAGTGCAGGCAGCTGGGAGAGGGTGTCAGGAGGGCAGTTTGCAGGCACGGATGGGGCATTTCTGGGTGGGAGGAGGGTGGAATGGGGAGGATCAGGCCCAGGAGGAGGTGGGATTGGGGGCTGCAGTGCACACACTGCAGCCTAACCCCCTAAACAGTTAGTGCAGATATGAGAAGCCCCATAGGAATGGCTGGGGATTTATTTGGGGTAAAGGGAAATATATCCCTTTATCCCAAGGTGACCTCCAGCTACCTCCTAATCTGTACAGGGATACAGTGCAGGCCATGCAGCTTGGCTGTATCAGCACAGGTTAAGATTGCACTGTTAGAATCAGGTGGGGGTCTTTTTGGCCATCTAGTCCAACCTCCCCTCTTTAATATAGGAAATTCCAACCAATCGCGGCTCCCCAATTACTGTACATACAGTATATGATGCATGCTTTTTCAGACATGCATTTGTCACATTCACACTTGGCAGTTTCAGGGGTAAATCTGTACAACAAAAATAATTTAATGTAAGAATTGTCTCTTTGAGCTGGGAAACGGAGCATCGAATCCTCTTCAAGGGTCCAGTACTGATGCAACCATGTCAATGGGTCATGCACTGCATCCAGGGGGGTGGGGAGTCACAGAGGGATCCCCAACATAAGGAAATCTCACTCACTCACTCACTCACTCATAGAGAGAAAGAAAGAGAGAAAATGGGACCTGAGGTTGAATTCCTTTTCATGGTCCTTGGGAAAGATCATTCTTACCTCTTCTTTGATTTGCTTCACTCTGAAGCTTGAGTGAACACACACACACACACACACACACACACACACACACACACTTACACGAAAAAGCTTCCAGCAAATGCAATCCTTTGGGAACTGCTGAAATCAAGAACTTACAACCCCACTTGCAGCAACTGCCAGCTGATTGGTTTAGTCAGGCACGCCTGCAAAATTCCCATTCATTTCAATGAGAAAAGGTGCAATTCCTTGTGGGTTTGGGTGGAGTTTAAGACTCTTTAGGTAGACTAACTTCCATTCCATTCCAGCCCTGCTGGCCTGTCACATTTTTATTAGCATCAGCACACCATGGAGAAAGCAAGATAATAGGAACATTTCCTCCCTAAATCTTTCCAATAATCATAAACTCCCCACAAACTAGGACAAACTGGGCTTCGAGGTCACCGATTCAAAGCTGTGCAGTAAAACTAATCAGTTCTTTGGCCAGGCTTTCTTTTATTACTTTTTTTTTTTTTGAAACTGCTGAACAATCTCTGGACCAGTCAGTCAAATCAGGCCTCTCTGAGAAAAGAAGATTAAAGGCCGTTGCTTAAAATACTTGGAGGGGAGGACAGATTTAAGCTTTATTATGGACCAGTATGTACAAAATAGTCCATAATGAAGAAAAGCGAAATCACCAAAAGGGTCGTCCTAGACCAGAGTCAACAGAAATTGCTAACTGATGGACCGTATGGAGTGGCTTAGGGTTTACCGCAAGAAATGAAGCAATTGCCTTCTGAGTTTGCAATATGAGGAGCTGCGTTATGGATGGGGAAAAAAATAGTGAACCTGTGGGCCCAATCCTATCCTTGGCCAGCTGTGCTGAGGCAGCTGTATCTGAGGGAGGGGAGAGTGACCGGAGGGCAAATGGGAAATAAGTATAAATGTTTTATACTTATCTCCTAGTAAGCCCTGGGGTGGCCTATGGGTCTCCTCAGACATACGCCACCACTTTTTGGCGGCTTACGCTTGAGGAGAGGAAAGGGTTAGGGAGCATGGGAACAAGGGGATAGGATCCGTTTTATGCCATTGCCACCAGATCCACCCCTACCGTCTCCTCCCCACCCCCAGTTCCTCCCCCTGCCAAGTTTCTCCCCTGTCTTCTCCCTCCCCCTCCTTGCCTACCCCCACCTGTTACTGGCATCCAAGTTCCAGCATCTGGCAATGGAACTGCAATGCTACCCCCTCTGCAGCAGTACACACAGAATGGCTGCCACTGACACACTGCACACACCATCAGTAGCCATTTTAAAACAGTGGACGTGACGTTCAGGGCATAATCCTAACCTGGAGTTGTGGTGGCCTAGGAGTGTTGCATATGTACTGTAAGGTGTGTTTGCAACACTCTGGGAGTCAGGAAGGCCGGCGCACTGACTCCAAGAGTGTTGCAAACACACTTTACGGTGCGTTTGCAACACTCCTAGGCCGGCACAAGTAAATTGTGCTGATCTAACTCCAGGATTCCTACAGGAAGTCAAGCCTCATTGCTCCCTGGAAGGACGAATACTGCAGCTGAAGCTCAAATACTTTGGCCACCTCATGAGAAAAGAGGACTCTTTAGAAAAGACCTTTTTGCTGGGAAAGATTGAAAGCAAAAGGAGAAGGAGGTGGCAGAGGATGAGATGGTTAGATAGTGTCACTGAAGCAATAAACATGAAATTGGGCGAACTCAGGAAGCTAGTGGAGGACAGGGAGGCCTGGCGTGCTGTGGTCCATGGGGTTGCGAAGAGTCTGACGCGACTTAGTGACTAAACAACAACAACTCCAGGTTTGGACTGCGCCCTCAGTCATGATTCACTCTGACCAGCAGGCCAGGATAGGATTGGGCTGACAATTAAAGAGGCAGGAACAGACTGGAAAATCAGTAATGGTTCAGCTTATGTATTACCCACTTCTGGTCAGATATGACAGATGTAAATGTACACCATTTTGTCAGTGTCACATTTGCAGACTTGAACATCTGTAAATTTGCGTATCCATGTGCGTTTCCATAACCACCAGCACCCCATGGATATGGAGGGCTCACTGTACTCTATGAACAAGCAGATCTGTAGACAAGCAATTGCAGGTATAGTCAACAGCACTAGAGAAGAGCTGTGGCTCCGTGGGGGTTCATATGCATTGCATGCATAAAATCAATTCCTGGCATTGCCATGCAGGGCAAATAAATATTCCTGTCTGAAAGTTGTTGCCAGTACTTACTGAGTTGGTATAAGTTGCAATAAAACATTTTGCTGCTACGAAAGTATCATCCAAGAGGTATGCTCAAGCATGCTTCAAAGTACTGGAGAGCTTGGGGCACATCTCTTGGATCACACGTTGCATTTATTTTCCATAGCCATAACCTTATGAATGAGTGGTAATCCTAAAAACGTGCCAACATATGCAATCGTTTGGATTGCTTGTTCCATTGGACCAGCTGTGCTTGTCAGAAAACTATCAAGCTGGTGGCTGCAGACCTATGTCTGCAATCTGTGATTTAACAATTCAGTTTTTATCTCACTTTTCTCCTGAACCCTAACCCCCAAACCGGCTCACAGCAATATTGAAGATGCAAGCAATTAAAACCAAACTAAAAAAATGCAAAATAAATGTTGAATGCATATAAATGTTTAAAAAATAGAAAAAGAGTAAAAACAGCCAATGGATGACAGACCACATAAAAGATAATAGCTGATAACATAATAAAACCTGCAGGTACCAGGTGCTAAAGGCTGAAATCAAACACTTTGATGGAAAAAGGAATGTTTGTAGACCTTGCCAGAAGGCTTCCAAAGAAGGGAAGAATAGAAGAGCTGTTCTTAAACTAAAGGGAAGGGAATTTCATAGTGTTGGTGCCACTACTGGTAAAGGGAAAGGTTTCCCCCTGACCACCTGTATGCCGTGAATGCCGTGACCGACTGTAGGGGGTGGTGCTCATTTCCATTTCTAAGCCAAAGAGCCGGCGTTTGCCCAAGGACAAGTTTCCATGGTCATGTGGCCAGCATGACTATATGCCAAGGCGCATGGAACAGCGTTACCTTCCCACTGAAGTAGTGCCTATTTATCGACTTGCATTTTTATGTGCTTTAGAACTGCTAGGTTGGCAGGAGCTTGGATAAGCAACGGGAGCTCGCTCGAGTCATCGTGCGGTTTCAACTGCCAACCTTCTGGTCAGCAAGCTCAGCAGCAGCAGTTTAACCCACAGCGCCACCAGTTCCCTACTGAGAAGGCCCTATTTTGAGCTGCTACTTTGTTAGTGATGGCATATCAAAAAGACCAGAGAAGCCAAGCCAGATTACATGGGAGAAGGCGGTCTCTCAACTTTGCTGGCCCCAAGCAGTTATTCCGTTCCAGCTGTGATTGCTCATAATTCTGCACTGTGCTTCTCCACAAGAGCACATTGCCGAAGGAAGCTGGAATTTTTTCCATGTGCTAAGCGATGTGTAAACTGGCTCACAGTGCAAATGTGATCTGAATGCCATACTTGACATTGCTTCCAAAAGCAAAAGTTACATAAGAAAAGTTTTTCAGAGCTACAGACTTCCAGAGGGTTGCACAGAAAATATATTCAAGAGAATAGTGTTGTTCTTGTCTTCCAAAATGACTGTGATGTGAGAATCAGAAAATGAAAAGCAAAACAACATGTTGAAAAGCTAGCTAAATGATGTTGCCATCATTTCTTCTGCAAACTAAAAACATATTTCATTTTTAAGGAAATCTAGCTTTTAGAGTCTTATATGCATGCTGGCAGCAGAGTACAGTATTCCATTAATTATTTTACCTTGCCTGTAAACTGCTTTGTGAACTTTTATTGCAAAACGGTGTACAAACACTGTTCATCATCATCATCATCGTGCATTTCCAGTGACAGCATATGGGGGTCATCTTTTTCCCCAACCCAGGGGTGAAGACGTAGCAGTCACAGGCATGACAGAGGCCTCATGAGGGTGGGAGAGTACAGGAAAGTGGACCAGTGTCCCTTTCAGTCTCCTCTGCAGCCCAAACATGAGGTGACGTGAAATAGTCACGCCACCCCTCTTGGAGGGGTGGTGAAGACAAGCCCCCCATCAGTCTTTCCACCACTCTCCCCAGGCTGCTGCTTTACTGGGAGCTCTGATCCTCTTCTGGATTTCACAAGAGAGATGAAGGAAAAGAGAAGCTTCCACAACTCCAAGTCACTTCTCCCCATTTCCTTGGTGATTATGAAGCATTGAGTAGACAAAGACATTTGGAGCCTGCCCCCTTCCCTTGACCTGGTGCCAGTCCACACCTCTGCTGCATGCAGTGAACACAAAGCAGTATATGCTGGAAATTAAGGGCGCAATCCTGAACAGCGCTGGATTTGCAAGGCCGGCCGGCCAGTGCCAAATCCAATGCTGTTCAGGATGGGCTGGAGTTTCCCCGTGGCAAGGGAGCTTGTGCTCCCTTACGATAGGGGAGGCTCCAGACTCCCCTATACGCTCCTCGGATCTGCACCCACTAAAGAGCAGGTGCAGATCCAAGGAGCCCTCGCAGCCGAAATCGGGGCCTCGCGGCCTCGCTGATGGGCTTAGGATGTGGCTGTACGGCCATCTCCCAAGCTTGTCCTGCCCAAGTCCTACCTCCCACCCTCCTACCAATCCCCTTCCCGAAATGGGACGGAGAATCCTTTGCGCTGACCATCTTCGGTCGGCGCAGGGGATGCATTCCGTTGGCACTCTGAAGCCGACACTGCGAGCAGCATCAGCTTCAGAGATGCAGAGCTCACACGGGGGTGCTGCTCGGCACCTGCGCACCAGCGTTCACCCCTTGTGTCAATGCGATGACGTCACTTCGAGGCAAGGGGCACGCTAGGATTGCGCTGCCCACAGTGGTATTGTGAATCAGTTTGAACACATAATGCAAGTACTGTAAAGGACATAAAAAATCATGCTGTCCATTTTAACTGTATACAGCTTTCAAGAGACATTAAGATGATGATGTAAGGCAAAGGGTTTCAAGCTGGGGTGTTGTGACACCCTAGTTTGGAAAGCTTTGCTCCTTTCCCTTTAAGGGACAGAGCATGGGGATAGCAGCAACACAATTGCATTGCTGCTGGCTACAGAATAGGGCTGGGGGGAACGTACCACTGCCTGCCCCAGCATCCGTGGGGAGTCCCATGGACCACTCTGCAGGGCTCCCAGTGCACCAAAAAACATTTTTTAAATGATTGCGACCCACTTCCAATTTGCTATCCCAAAACCAGAAGTAGGTCGTGATTATTATTTTTTACGTTTTCCGACACACAGGGAGCCCAGAGCATTTGGAAACTGCTTATAGGGTTATAATCATGAATATTGGCTGACTAGTTTTGCTCTTGCATGTGACTGAATGGTAGCTCAGAGAATTCACTGAGGGTTCACACACTACAGAAGTGTGAACAATTCTGGACTCTTCTTAATGGAATATTTCCCTAGAAGGAAACTCCATTGGAAAACTGGTAGGCACCTGAAGGGAGAAACGGAAGTAATGTGGGTTACTGTTTTTCACCCTGTCCCAGTGGTGGGATTCAAATGAATTAACAACCGGTTCTATGTCCTTCAGGGCGGCCTTCAGGGCCATCCACTGCCTTTCTTCCCTCTCCCAACCTAAAATTAGCAACCGGTTCTGCAGAATAGGTGAGAACTGGCTGAATTTCACCACTGCCCTGTCCTGTCCCCCACTTCCAGTGTAGACAAGGAAGAAAAAGGGATCATTTTCAGCCCAATCCTATCAAACTCTGCAGCATTGATGCAGTCATAATGCAGCCACAAAAGGGAATCTCTAACCTAGAGGCAACTTCTGTGGCTGCCCCCCCCAGCACAGGATGCAGTGCACGCCCTGTTGGCATGGCTCTATCAATGCTGGAAGGTTGGATTGGATTGGGCCCTGGATTAAGGTTGCTTGGACAACACTGGTTTTGAATGTCTGGCTGCTATCCTTGGGAGGGGGAGGCGGATCTGAAGTTGAGGGAGAAAGGAAAGCTAAGAGAAGGAGTCGACAGCCAGCAGTACCTTTCAGAAACATTGTTGATTGTTTGTCAGGAGTGCTGTGCTATCTATCACCATTAGCGACTACTCGGCATCCATCACAAATTTGGTAGCAGAATTCCCATTTGCAGTCTCTAAGGCTAAACCGAAAGGATAATTCTGGGTAGGATAATCTGGTTAGGTTTGTTCTTTTTGATTCTGGCTGATTTTATCTGTACCTAAGTTGTATTTATATTTTGTATGTGTGAAATGCCAATAAAGGTTATCTATCTATCTATCTCCATTACCACAGTATAGTTTTAAATAAAGCAAAAATTACAATGACCACCATCAGTGGCCCCCTTTGGTAGGCCATTGTGAGATACAGGAAGCTGAACTAGATAGGCCTTTGGCCTGATCCAGTGGGGCTGTTCCTATGAATACATGTCTGAAGAGGAGCATCTGGTTCTGGTGGCTGTCAAAAAGAGATGCTGTGGAGGATCTTGACTAGAAACCAGTGTGTTTACCTCAGAATTTACCTCAGAATGCCAGGTGCAAGGGATTGGCAACATAATTCAGGCAGCCTGTTGTATGCTCCCTGAGGCATCTGGTGGACCACTGTGAGATACAGGAAGCTAGCCTAGATGGGTCTTTGGCTTGAGCCAGCAGGGCTCTTCTTATGTTCAGTCATACCTCTTCCAAAGAAGCCCAGGTACCACTGCATCCCTTAAACATCTCACTGCCTGGGAAGTGAGTACAACACTCAATGGTATATATACTCAATTATGAATGAAACATTCATGAAACATGAATGAAAGCTACAACGAAACAACAGCAACAGCACGCTGGCAGACATTTTCTAATCACAGCAGAAGTTACGACATTACAGTCTCATACTGGCTATACTAAGCTGATGTTTATATTATGGTACAAGCAAAACCATCAATCAGCAGCAAATCACAAGACGAATAAATATTTTGATGAGCATATTTTAAGAGAGGGTTGTGCAAAGATAATATCATAACCATGTGTTCTCCAACTATAATTTTAAAGGTGATTAGTTTTCAAGCACTTATGCAAAACTGTAACAAGCTGTCTCTACCACGGATCAACACACGTACTTGCAAAGGAAAAACAAACAATCGATGACATATATTTTTGTATGAGAATGAACTAGAAGGGCAAATTCTATATTCTTTCCATCAGCTACCATCTTTCCATCACCTCCATTAAGAAGTTATTAGTGCAGGATAATATCAATCCTGAGATACATGCACATAGCAGTGGACTGTTGCAGGCACAATTGCACAGTCGTATCGGCAAGATCTACCTTCTGTATCAATGGTCAGCACAGTCATCTTTGCCAGTACTATACTGACATCCACCTGTGAAAATAGGTAAGACTAGATTCATTTCCCCACCTGCATCCCCAAACAAGTTATCAGCTCTTTTAAAGGGATCATCAATTCTCTGTGCACCAGCAGTTCTCAAACGTTTTACTGCCGCAAACTACTGTGTCCTCTGTGGCAGTTGCATCGCACCCCAAAATGCCTTTTGGCTTCTGAGTCCCACCAGCACCGCAGGCCACCCAAAATCAGTTTATGACCCACTGTGAGTCATGACTCATTGGTTTGGGGCAGTCATGACTCACTTGTTTGAGATATACACTATCCCAAACTAATGACCAAAACATTTATGGGCAGGATCTCTGTGTGTGTGGGGGGGGGGGGGTTTCCAGATGCAGTGATGAACTTTTGGACAGAAAGGTCAGCTTCCAAGCATACAAATCGCTTTAGCTAGATCAAAACTCTTATCAGGATTGGAATTTTCCTGCAGTGTATCGCTTTCCATTTTTAAATGTATAACTCAAAACATTTCTCTGAGTCAGTGTATTGTTTGCTTGGCACTTTCCAAAATTTGAACTTTGTAATATGTAGATGCACATAAGAAGCGACCTTATAGTGAGTCAGACCCCTGGTCTGTCGAGCTTAACAACTCTTGGGGTTTCAGACCAGAATGGTCCCCAGTCCAGTTTGAAATACCAAGAATTGAACCTGGGAGCATCTGCATTCAAGCATGTGCCCTCCCTATACAGGTTGATTATCCCTTATCCAAACTGCTTGGGGCGGGAAGGCATCTGGATTTTGGATTTTTCTGGATCTTGAAATAATTGCATAAATATAATGAGAAATGCTTTCTCTTTTCACTGTTTGGGTGCAACACCAATTTGGGTGTCTGCTGGCTGCTTCGACATTTTTCAACAACGTCTGTATAGACACAAACCATGGAGCAAAGAACAGAACTTATAGCCTGTATGTGTGAATGAGCACAAGACCTTCTTTTTTAAACAAAGATGTCTTTGTTTGGATTTGGACAAAGATGTCTGGATTTCAGATGTCCAGATAAGAGATCATTTACCTGTACTATGGTTTCTCCCCCACATAGTCTTTCTTGAGGGCAGGGGTGCCCAACCTCAGGCAACTGGGTGTAGTTTGCATCTGCAGTAGATGGTGAAGGGAGTGACAAATTTGAGGTGCTTTTGCCCCAAGTCTGCTGCCAGGTCCCTCCAGCCTACCAGCCTTGAGCAGGAAGCCTCCTGACCATACTCCTGTGTGGGATGTCCTCTGGAACAAAGGAATTCATGCCATATATCCTCCCATCCTGCTTTATCCTGCACAGACAGAGCATTTAAGGGACAAACTAGATCATCCCCTAATATCATAGAACTGTCACAGGCAGGTTGACAAGAGTATGGATGTTTTTCTTGCTATGAGTGGAAACAAAAATTCCCCAACAGTAAATCAAGTGTATTGGGTTCATGAACTTTAAATATTTTTGGTAGTATACTTGAGTGTGTGTGCATATATAGATAAAATTTCTGTTATTACTGAGGAGTGCATTGCAAGCTCATACATCAAAGGAACGGCTTTTGTAAGGTGTACTTGAAAATAACGAAGTCAGTAACCACCGAAATCAAAACGTTATATGGTCAAAAAGCCAGTTTATTCTTTATGTCTCTGATCTTCTATTCCACTGCAATTTATTTTTTTTCCATTTCAGTAGGGTTTGCAGAAATATAGAACACAATCCATGGGGAAGTTCTCCTGCACATGCCTCTTTGAAATTGATGGAAGTTCAATTCAGGTTGCATAGGAGAATGGCCCAGTAGATTGTGCCGATATTGCTTTGAGACTGCATTACTCTGTTGAACTGTTCGCTTGCCATGAAGTTTTTATTTATTTCAGTGGATTTTGCCGTGATTTAACATTTGAAGAACTGGGCAGTGTATTTTCAAACACCAATTTAAACAGAGACAAAGAACTTGCAATCAGTACCAAGAAGAACTTCAGATGGTATCACCACTTTCTCCTTTTTACATTTATGTCAACCCTTAAGAGCCCTAGTTCCAGTGATGTCAGTAGCAACTTTCCCATTGTCAAAACCAATGTCATCTAATGGAAAGAGTATGGACCACTGGAGCGCTGAGCCAAAACCTCTGCATAGTTATGAGCTCAATGATCCATGCTGAACAGATAATGATGTCTTAGCCTGCCCAGCAAAATGTAAAAAACCAAACAGTGGACCACCGCAAAAAGTGCTATGATACAACAAAAAGCTTAACCACATGATCCTGCTACACAGTGGTTCTAAAATGATGGGTCTGTGGCCCACCAGTGGGGAACGACCCAATTTTCACAAAACTGACAGTGTTGATTAGGATATGCACATCAAGGGTTAAGCAACTTGCAACTACAAGGAAGCACTGCTGCCCAATCACCATTATAGCGATAGAGACTTGAGTGGCCTTTTTTTTTTTTTTAAGGTGGGTCCTGATGCTAAAACATTTGGGAATCACTGCTGCAAAACATGCTTCAAGTAGAGACGTTTCCGTTTGCATTTACCAAATTAGGTAAATGATAGGGCCATACTTATATTTAAGTGGAACAGCAAAGAACGACACAGCTTCTAAACCATATGTAAAGACACACAAAATTATGTAGGTCCAGAAAAGGGAGAAGTGTCACAAGTATTGTCCAACAGGTGCTTGTGACTATTGTGACAGGTACTTGTTGTGCAAGTATTGTCACAACAGGTGCTTGTGACTTAATGTGCAATGGTACTCACAATTGTAACTAAAGTTACAGGAAAAAAGAAGACATATAGAATTTTCCACATATTTATCTATATGACATGGACCTAGAGTTCCTTTAGAGCACCTATTTTCAACAACAGAGAAATCCAAACCTCCCCTTTTGGGCTGATGCAAGCCATAAAGCACGGGTAAGTTGGTCCCAGGCTGGCCAAATTTGGCCAGCACAGGGCCATTTCTGGATGGAAGGGAAGGTGGGACGGAGTGTGGAATGGGGCAGGGGAGGGTGTTCCCATAGGTGGAGCAGCCTGGGGAGGGGGGAGGAGTTTGAATGCAGCCATTAGGCCACATCCAAGCCCCTGTCCCGGGCTGTGTGGCCCCTGTCTCAGGCCACTGCAGCTTGTCAGACTTGAGACTGCTGAACAACAGGCGCAAATCCAAGGAGCCCCCCAGCCTGGCTGAGATTTACTATGGGGCAAGGAGATCCTTGCCCCATGGAGGCTCAGGGGTCTCCCAACCTATGCTGGGTACAGCGCTAGTTGGCCTGCCTATTCTAGCGCAGGTTAGGATTGCGCTCTCAGTGTGCCATGGCACATTGGTATGCCACAAATGGTCCACAGGTGTACTCTGAGAGTTAGGCAGATTTATTTATTAATTTAAAAAAATCATTTATTAATAGGACCACTGATGGATGTGAGTCCCACACCAGCAGCATGGTGTGCCTTTCAATTTTTTTAAAAAAACTGATGACGTGCCTTGACAATTTTAGCATCTTGTCAGTGTGCCATGAAATGAAAAAGGTTGAAAATCACTGCTTTATATCACCTCACCTGAACAGTGAGACATCTCACGATTGTTCTACACACTCAGATGTTACCAGTATCCTGGACAGAGCTTAGTTGTCCCAGGTTTACTGCTGGTAGTAAACTCATTGTAACACACATTTTAAATTAATAACTGTCATCACTTTATGGGAACTGGCCCAACAAGGCCCAAATTTCCAATTGGCAGGATTACAGATCTTGGCCTTTATTTCTGTGTATTTACTCTCTCTAGATTCTATTCACATTTCTTCCAGGTGAGCATACTATGTAACACTTTTCCAGAAGCTTAACCAAGTGACAGCAATTTTTTAACAGATCTTGATTTGGACAGAACGCAGACCCATAAGAGGCTTCAGTAGTTAAGATACACTAAAGAGCAAAGTAATTTTTTTCCAAAGTATTTTCAAGGTAATAAGAAAATAAGATAAATTATTTCTTCCAGTGAGGATGGCATTCAAGCAGGAAGGTATATCATATGTGCATGCAGGTGATCCATAACCAGGTCCTACAGTTAGAAAGCAGAACTGGTCTCAGACCTATTGTCAGAGGTGATGGCGTTGGCATTAGCCTGAGCCCAATGACAACACCTAGACATGCAATGAACAACACTGAAATGGGAATAGTAGTTAATATTGCTATTGGACACTGCCATTCAAATTTAACACGTTCAACAACAGGAACCCAAGAACCTCAAATCACAAAAGGGTGGGTTGTATCTTCCAATGACATAGGGAACCCTGGGGGAAAATGTGTTCAGACTGTTGAAGCAGTTAGGCAATATATATAATAGTCCCATCCTATACAGGTGCAGTCCAAAATAAGTCTCATTATTTTAAAAAAGTGCATAGGGCTGCAGAAACAGACAGACAGTCAGACAGACAGACAGACAGACAGAGACAGGAACCATTCACTAACAAGGCTATGCTGTATCTGAAAAATTAAACATGCTGGGGCAAAATTGATTTTTGGAATCAGCACCTCAAATATACCCAAGAATAGGTCTAACTTTTAAGACATCAAAGTGCTTGTTTGGCTTATGTTATCACTGGAATATATGTTTTGGAGAAGTTCTGTACAATCTGGGTTTTTCCCCATACTTAACTGCTGATTTCCTCAGGTTCAATGTCCCATTCCTAAGATCCAGTAAGCAATAAACGTAATCAACCTTCTCTGGTGCTCGACCATAACAGTTGGCAGCCCTTGTACCCAAACCTGCGTCAGAGCTTCAGCCACAACCTTGACCATGCCATTCCAAGGCCTTTTGAGGAGAAGGGGCAGGGGCAGGAAGACCACAGGACTCCTTTGTGCCCTTATTCACAATATCGTACGCAGGCCTTTCTAAACAATAAAGCCCCAAAGGCCAGCAGTAATGCGCATCACTATACAAAGTAAGGGATACAGATTTCCTGGAGAATGAAATTTATCTTCAACTGCCAGGCCACTGCTTAAGATGAACTAGATTATTGGGCTTCTAGTCTGCTATTTCATCTGATGTAATCTGAAGTACTCTCCACCACTACAATTTCATTGCAATAATTACGTGTAACTGGGGATTGCAGCCTAAGCCCTTCTTGATGCCTGTCTTAAAGCAGCTTACACATCGATAAACATATTCCCATTAAGTATCAGTTTAATCACACACGGAAACTCACTGACACTACTGGGACTTTTTGTGTAGGTAGGTACATGTGCATTCTCAGGATCAAGGTTAGATATGACAGAAGTGAAGAGTTTGCAAAAGGAAAACTCAAGGTAATTTTTGGTCATTTTGTGTGCTCTTTCTATAACTTGTGTTGACATGTCCATCTTTGGATAACCCTATATTGTGGCCACGTTTCCAAGGTTTACTTAAGAAGACTATGGTATGAGGATTTTTTTTTCATTTATAATATTTATAGGCTTGCAATCGCCACAAGCATTTACTCAATATGTCAGTGCTGTACTCCCCATTATTCAAACATGCACAATTTATTTCCATGCCTGTTAAAATATAGCCTCATCACCAAAGTCATGCAAAACTGAGCATCCTCAAATCTCATCACAACTCACGGAAACTCCTTGCAGTCTTATAGGACTGGGCCCAATAAACAAGAGAACAAATTTTGCAAAGCATGATTTCAGTTAATTGATATACAACCCAGGGGAACAGCAGAGCCCAATGTGGGACATTCCTATGGGGCCCCCCACTTTCCCTGCAAGGCTCCCCACGCACCAAAAGAGCACTTGTGGTGCTGCGCACAAAGCATGGCACCTGGTGGTGACATCATAACCAACTGCTTCCAGGAGGCCCATTTTGGGCTGTTTGGAGGCAGGGTCATGTGGGAGGGCCCAAGGCAAAGTGCTTGCCCCACTGACTTACAGCCCATAGAGATACTGACTGCAGGTAATATGCTCACTGTGCTGGTGCGGACCCCCCCCCCCCAAAGTGCGGGGCACAATGTGACATCATTGGTCACATTGGCTTAAGGCTGGCCCTGCTAAAACCATACGCCTGTGGATATAACCAACTTCCTTTCAATTTAAAGGCATCTCTCTTCACAGTTATACAGGCTGAATATCCCTTCTCCGGAGTGCTTAGGACAGTAAGGCGTCTGGATTTTTGGATTTGTCTGAATTTTGGAATAATTGCATAAATATAATGAGAAATGCTTCCTCTTGCTCTTTTTACTGTTACCCATTTGGGTGTCTGCTGGCCTTTTTGACATTTTTCAACAATGGCACACACTAGAAAGCATAGAACTTACAGCCTGTGCGTGGGAATGAGCACAAGACCTTCTAGTGTTCACATCAGAGAAAGTTTTTAAAAAATCTTAGGCAAAAATGTCTGGATTTCAGAATAGTCTGGATTTTGCCTATCTGGATAAGGGATATAATAATCTACCTGTAATGCAACAATTCTCTGGAACATATAGCAGAGATTCATGATTAAAGGCTACATGCTTCTGCAGCGTGAGTCCTTGTAACGTACTCTGCAGATTGTCAGTCCACTTTTCTTGAAGGCTCAAACAAAACAAAAAAAATGTGGTTGGGGATTCCACTTTTCATTCCATTTCATGGTGATTTCCCACCCCCTTTCCTGCTTGAGTTTCCCCTCTAACTGTTTTGATACTTGGTATTCACTGTCTCACTTGACTGACACAAGAAACCCACTGTAGGAAGAAACGCTTCCTGTGAACTTTGCCTGGTTTCCATGGAGCAAAGTTTTCCCTTTAATTCTCATTCTCAGGGCCAATACACATGTACAGTGTTGCCAAGCGGAGGCTAGACAGGGTCAGCGTCATGTAAGGAATCACAACACACCCTCATCCCCAGCCGATGTTGCAACAACACTATGCAGTTTGCAATCTGCAATCTGCTTTAGCTCCAGTTCTTTGACTCCCAATAACAAAAATCTCATTAATGTCTGGCTTCTGTTGCTTCTTGAGTGCTATAATTCGATGAAGACTCATTGTGCTTCTTGTCATGCTAAGCTTAACTCACTTGTCGGCATGTATTTTAAAGACTTGTATTCAAGGTTGTGGTGTCTGCCAGATTTTAATTTTCTCCATGAAGAAACTGACAGCACAATCCTATGCATGTCTACTCAGAAGTAAGTCCCATCATAAGCAATGGGGCTTGCTTTCAGGATTGCAGCCCTTCCAGGATAGGATTGCAGTCTCAAGGAAATAAAAATACAAGAGTGGGCAATCCCAGTCCCCAAAGTCCTGCCTTCAAAACTATTGCTTGAAGTGGCTTAGAACTTTTACTTAATTCTACAAGATTTGATTTTCTTTGTTGATAGAAAGCCACAGTGCCTTGTGCTAGAGGCAGAAGACACACAAAAGAACGCATTGTTTTACTCTGAATTAATTAGTGTGAAATAATGATGCTCAAACATCAACACCATCCATACTTATCACCCTTAAAAATAAGCATGTGTAGTACCACAAGCAGGTAGAGAAGAGGGGCAAGCACATGCAGCTCTCCAAACAAGGTGATTCCCCCCCCCGGCTGCCCCCACCATGGTTCCTGGGCACATTCTACACCTTCTAAGTGCCTTGCTTTATTATCACCAATTCTGCTATTAGTCAACTAATCAAGAAAAAAGACCTGCATTCTGACAGCACCTGCACATTTCAACGCAATATAAACCAGCAATTAAAATAAGGCTGATGTCCAAAGCATGCTTCATTAAATCCATTAAATCTATCAAGAGCAATAGCACTTACTTCAGCAAAAATAAGCTTAACATGGGAGCAATCGTGTCAAATATACTGTTTTTTTCTCTTTCAGAAAATGAACATGTGGGACAGGGCATGCACACACACACACCCCGAAATGCACTTTGCCCCCGCTCATGTGTGCCCTGCATTTTTTCCCCTAGCATCTAAATAAATGGCACAAACAACAACCAAAAGACTTGCCACATCAACAAATTATGTTCAGCAGTCTGCACAAATGCACAAAATCAGGGATGGGGGCGGGAATCTATCCTTTCACTATTCCACTTGTGCAAATGATAGCAAGTGCAAACTGTAAGGGTAAGTAGCCTACACAGTGTGATCTCTAAACTGTGTCAGGTAGCCTGGAGAAGAAAGAAAATGGAAGTAAAGGTAATCCAGGGAAAGTCTAGGTCTTGCTGATCAAGTCACCATAAACTCTCCCCCCCCCCCCCGCAACCAACCCGCACTTCCTTTACTCGTCGTGCCCACCAACTATTTTCCAGAGACTGCTCCTGAGTAATTGCAGAAGAGGGGGGTTACTGATCCAGGGAGCAGCAGCCGGAGAGCCAGGAGACGATGCATAAATGAAAGAAGCACCTCCCGAGCAGGAAAGGGGACCCACCCCCGCGAGCCTCAGGCCAGAGGTCAGCGTGTGCACCGCAGCCAGTCGCTCAGCCTAGGGCCAGGAGTGTGCCGTGCTCTGCCCAGTCGCTCCCCACTGGCTGCAGTCCTGGGCAAGCCATTCGAGAGGGCACGAGCCAGCCTGGAGTCGATGCGTGCAAAGAGGAGGCGTGCGCAGCCACAGACCGACACACCGAGAGAAGCCGGTGCCGGGAGATGGTCTCACAGGATGGAACTCTTTCTGATCAGCGCGATCGCTCCCCCAGGGGGCTCCTCTTAACCCTGCCGCCACCGGATGCCGGATTACACAACGGAGTCGCTGTTCCCACCTTGTCCTCTCGTTCCTTTTTTCCCAACGATCCCGGCAGTCACCAGCCCCGGGAGAGCGGCTCCTTCCCCCCCGGCCCCCCCAATAAAAGCCTCTCCCTCCCCCGCCCCTGTCGCCCGCCCGGCACTCACCGATCCTGAGCACTTGCTGCGAAGTCTGAGGGATGCCGAGCCCGACGTAGAGGAGGAGGACCCAGAGTCCCCCGCTGCGGGCGTCCATGGCCGAGGAGTCCCTGGGCTGGCCGCGAAGGGGGCTCTCCATCGCCTTCACGCCTCCTCGCCGGGCTTCATGCTTCAGCCCCTCGGCCAGACCTCCCCGCGCTCAGGCATCCGCTGCTCCCGCCGGGGCTGGGGGTCTCCCCCTCATTCTTCCTGGGGCTTCTCGCTCATGGCCAGGAGCGAACGGGAGCGAGCGAGCGAGCGAGCGATGGCCGGCCGGCGGGGCTCTCACCACATGCGGGGCTGGCGGTCTGCCTGCCTGCCTGCCTGCGGGGATCCGCTTCGGTCTCCCTGGGGCGCTGCCGGCCCGTCCCTTTAGCCCATCACTTCGGCTGCACCCGGGAGCTGCCGACTGGGGAGAAGAAGGGGCTCCTCCGCAGCCTCCGCAGCCGCCTCCTACAGAGGCTTAGTGCAGCGCTTCATTGGCTTGGAAAGTTGCCGCTTGAAATGGCCGGGGTGGCTCCCTCCGCATTCGCCCGGCTGTCAAGTGCTAAAGTGGAGGGCAGAGAGGCGACGGGCGCAGTCCGTTCCCTCCGCGGAGTCCGTGCCCGAGCCGCCTTCCCTCCGCCTGCCTGCCTGCCTGCTTGCCGCACGTCCAGGCAACTCCACTACTTTCTGCCTCTTCGCTCCAGAGCGGATTGAATCTCCGCTGGCATCCCGATGATCCCCGCAAAGCTCAGCTTCGTATTGGCCGGAGCGGGCGGGCGCGCGCTGCTCTCGCAGAGCATTAAAGGGACGCGGACAACTGGAAACTGGTCAATTGGACCCGAGCAGACGAAAATCCTTGGCTGACGTCAGTCGCTCTCGGTGCAACCCCACAATTCGATTTCTCACCCCCCTTTCCCCCCTTTCTCTGCAGTCAAAGCCTCCAATGCAAAATCGCACAGAAAAGTGGTCTCTTTTATGGAGTTTTGTCCGCGACGAAGAAGACCAGAACTCCGCTTGGCACCTGTGAAATGACGAGAGGGTGCCACTGAGCATATGCAGTGCTTTCCGCTCCCCATGAAATAACCTTCATTTCTCAGCCTGCTGGAGCCCCAATTCGTCTCATCGGTGACCTCCAGCCCCAGACCAACTCCCCTGTGACTGGGGGGTTAAGAACAGAGCCACCCCCAGTGAAGGGTGGATTCCCACTCACCCACTCTGTAGGGAGCAGCTGCCCTCTTTTCCAGCTGGCTCTGCACCATCTGAGTGCACGGATAACTGGTGCTTGTCAGGAACACAAATAGCCATTTTGCATGTGGCTGCTGAGCCCAAGGAGGCTGAGCCCCAGTTCACCCTGCCCTGCTAAGCCAGGGGGAGGAGCTGTGGCTCAGGGGTTGTATCTCAGACAGAAGACCCAGGGTTCAATCCCCGTTGTCTGCAGGCAGAGCAGGGATAGGCCCCTTTTGGAAACCTGGCAGAGCTGCAGTCTGTGTAGAGCTCAGTGGACCAGGTCTGACTCCATACAAGGCATCTTTGCTCACAGCTTGAGCTCATGACAAGCAATGCAGCTGTGCTTTTTGCCGCACCTTTCCATGATACTATCCAGGTGCTGCAAGGAACTTCCTGCAGTGCACTTGTGTTCTGCTTGGGGTAACCTGACATCTGGGTTGCCTATCATACCTTGCACAGGGTGAGCAAGATGCCAGTTGATGGAGGTCTTCACACATTTGGCTGCTCGGAACCAGATGCCAGAGGCTGCATCTTATCCAATGATGCCTTGGGTGATCCGGTTTAAACAGGGCTGCTTCACCATTGGCGGCTGGTTCCTGTGCATGCTTTCCCCCAGGGTGGACACATGAATTAAGCCAGCATGTTGCACATGAGCTGCAGCTGTTAGGAAGCCCTGGAGGCCGAAGCTAAAGTGATTCTACAATGGACCTTATGGATCACTGCAGGAGGGGATTTTTAGTAAGGCTACCACAGACCCATTCTGATCCAACTTTCCATGATGCAGCCATGCTAAAGGGGTGTGTGCTGCACTTGCAGTTGTGGGGAGTTAAAGAGGCATCCTCAAGGTAAGGGATTGGTTGTTCCCTTACTTCGGGGCTGCATCAGTGCTGGAAATTTGGATAGGATTGGGCCCACTTTACTTGTTTCCCTTCCGAGTTTGCCCCACTGGTTATCTTCAGGAATGGACCACATTACGAATTGCATGCCATCTTCCAGGACTGAGCATGAGGATTCAAATCAGCCTACAGGGCTGCATTTAAATGCATAAAGTGGCATTTGGCAACCCTTTTGCAACGAATTCACCTGTGAATTCTATGGGATTGTGAACCATTGGAAATGATGTCCTGTGGCATGTAGGGTAGACAATATCCTGCCTTCTCTCAGGATAGAACTGGTGCCAGCAGTGCTTTTCAAAGCATATGTAAGGTGAGCACATGCATGCAAGACAAACTAGGGACCCATTGTACTGGCCAGTAGCATGAACTGTAACGGGGCTTCAAACTGAGCTTAGCTGAATTAGCTCATACACACTTAAACCAGGCAGAAGAAATTCTACATCTAAGTTTAACAACCAATGGAGACTTGGGGTAAGCAGTTAGAAGTAGAAACTAGGAGAGAGGAACAGAAGAAAGGGCAGAGCAAGAAGCAGGGAAGCAGGGAAAGATACAGGGAGATTAGTAGGGTTTCCCAGAGGGGACCTCAGAGAGGGAAGGGTTGAAGGGCAAGGGAGAAAGAAGGGGGAAAGAGAATGGGGAAAGTAGTGGGGGAGAAAGGCTGAGGCTGCTCTGGCCACTGCAAAAGTCTATGGGATTTTTGGTAGGCTGATTCAGAGCACAATCCTAACCTGGAGTTAGGCCGGAATAGTTAAGCCAGCAAGGTTTGGCCAGCACAAGGGCCACCATAAAGCACATCTGGACAACTCCCAGGGAGGATGGCCCAAAACTGTGTGCAGTCCTCTCTGACTCCGAGAGTGGCCCAAACATACTTTACGGTGGCCTTTGTGCTGGCCAAACCTTGCTGGCCTAACTGTGCCAGCCTAACTCCAGGTTAGGATTGTGCCCTCAATCAGGAGGCTCTCTGTTGCCACTAGAGGACCCCTACTGGGTTTTGCCTTTGTTTTACCATCCCCTTGAGGGTGCTGTGACTAGTTAAAAGGTCTCTTGGATTAGAACATAAGAACATAAGAAGAGCCCTGCTGGATCAGGCCAAAGGCCCATCTAGTCCAGCCTCCTGTATCTCACAGCAGCCCACCAGGTGCCCCAGGGAGGCATGAGACAACAAGATGCTTGGATCCTGTTGCCACTCCCTTGCACCTGATACCAGTAGCCCACCACCTTTGTAAGGAGGTTGCACAATCCATCATTGCCTATAGCCCACGATGGACCTTTCCTCCAGAAATCCGTCCAATCCCCTCTTAAAGGCATCAAGACCAGATGCCATCACCACCTCCTGTGGCAAAGAGTTCCACAGATTAACTACCCGTTGAGTAAAAAAGTACTTCCTTTTATCTGTTTTAACTCTCCCAACCCTCAGTTTTAGCGGATGTCCCCTGGTTCTAGTGTTTTGAGAGAGGGAAAAGAACATCCCTCTATCCACTCTATCCCTTCCATGCATAATTTTGTATGTCTCAATCATGTCCCCCCTCAGGCGCCTTTTTTCTAGGCTGAAGAGCCCCAAACGCTGCAGTCTTTCTTCATAAGGGAGGTGCCCCAGCCCCGTAATCATTTTTGTCGCTCTCTTCTGCACCTTTTCCAGCTCCACTATGTCCTTTTTGAGATGCGGCGACCAGAACTGGACACAATATTCCAGGTGCGGCCTTACCATCGATTTGTACAATGGCATGATAATATTGGCTGTTTTATTCTCAACCCCTTTTTTAATGAACCCAAGCATGGAATTGGCCT
Source organism: Lerista edwardsae (assembly GCA_029204185.1). Lineage (NCBI taxonomy): Eukaryota > Metazoa > Chordata > Lepidosauria > Squamata > Scincidae > Lerista > Lerista edwardsae. The sequence continues at coordinate 5,275,354 of JAJKFI010000029.1, read as the reverse complement.
TCTTAATTGCTGCCGCACACTGGGTCGACACCTTCATTGAATTGTCCACCAGCACCCCAAGATCTCTCGCCTGAGCTGTCACAGACAGCTCAGAACCCATTAGCCTATAGGTGAAGTCTTGGTTATTTGCCCCAATGTGCATCACTTTACATTTGTCTATGTTGAAATGCATCTGCCATTTGGCTGCCCATTCCCCAACTTGGAGAGATCCTTCTGGAGCTCTTCACAATCCTTTCTGGTTTTCACCACCCGGAAAAGTTTTGTGTCATCCGCAAACTTGGCCACCTCGCTGCTTATCCCTGTCTCTAGATTGTTTCTAGTTTGAACTTAACCATGGGGTTGGTGAGGACTGGGGGGGGGGTTGGTTGGTAGAAATTGTTCTCTTTGTCTTGCAAACTTTTTTTCCCCCAAACTCAGGTGCCCAGGGAGGGGGTTACAGTCACATGATACCAAATGTGCTGTTCTAGCAGGATTCAGAGCTGGAAAACGTCATTTGAATTTTAGAGGTGTGAAAATTCCATTTACATTTGAGGAGTAAACAGGTGTCTATTCAAATCTGGAGTGTTTTAAATCCATTAATTAATTTAGGAGGGAGTTATGATTACATGGTTCAGTGAAAAGTGTGCCTTCTCAGGGTGCAATCCTAACCTGGAGTTAGGCCGGTACAGTTAGGCCAGCATAGTTTGGCCGGCACAAGGGCCACTGTAAAGCACGTTTGGACCACGCTTGAAGTCAGGGGGGATGGCGCACATCTGTGTGCTGGCCTCTCTGACTCCCAGAGTGGTCCCAACACACTTTATGGTATCCCTTGTGCTAGTGGCGGTCCGGGCCGGGAGCGCGCCCCATGGCAGGTGCTGAACACGCGCCCCCCCCCATGTTGCCCCACTCCCGTGCGTCACACAGACACGCCTCCCTTACCCCGAAAACACTCTATTTTGGAGCTTAAGGGAGGCATGGGCGGGCCAGAAACCGCACGGTCTCTCCCGGACCACGCGCAATGGTGCCCCACCACTGCCCCGCGCCCCATGGCTCGTGCCATGGGGTGCTACAGGTAAGATATGCGCCTGCCTTGTGCCAGCCAAACTTTGCTGGCCCAACTGTGCCGGCATAACTTCAGGTTAGGATTGCACCCTCAGCCTATGGATATGCGTGGTCTCTTGTCATCAGTCCTATAAAATAGCCACATTTGCTGTCCAGGCAGGCACCTAGCACAGATATGTTTAGATGTGTGTCTCCTGCCTGCTTTCACCTGTTTTGAAATAAACAAAATATTGGCCATGCTGTAGAATGTGGGGGAATTATGATTAACAGTGTTTATTTCCAGTGCTCTCCTGACTTGATTCATAATGGAGATGCATGGACAAATATCAATTTAAAAGTCAGTCACCATACTCTGCACTTCACTGACATAAGGCAATGTTTTCAAGCAGAAAATTACTAAGTGGGAATGGAAAATCTGTTGGTTGTACTAGTAACTTATTTACTTCAAAAAATCAGGTAAATGCCTGCAGACTGGTAGGAAAGTGCAAGAACCTGGGGAAATGTCACAAAACACAGGAAATAAATTATTCAGCGCTGTCTCCTGAACACATATTTATATGGTAGATATTGTGCAAAGCAAACAATGGAGATATTCAAATGCTACCTAAAGGGATTCTGTTGAAGTTTAAATGGAATTACTAGGCTAAGAGCCCAATCCAATCTTCCTCTGGCCCAGAGCGTGATGGCCTAAGAAAGTAAATGTTTACTTTTTGTCCAAGTCCACCTGGTCTCCAATGGGTCTCCTCAGAACTATGCCAGCTATTAAACTGGCATAAGTCTGAAGAGAATCAGACTCCATCTCATGAAATGTGTTCCTCCTGAGTTGAGAAGTACAAGGGGATGGGTCCTAGAATCAGGGGATGGGTCCCAGCAGGGAAAGGGGAATAGGATGCAGGATGTATGGCTGTCAACGAGATCCTCCCCCTTCCTCCCCCAAGCCTGGCCTGCTCTCCACCCAACTCCCTGATTGGCCCCGCCATCAACTTAATTGTGGCATTGGAGATTCTGCTGGCTGGTATCATCCATGCATGGCCTCTGGGGCTTTGTAGCAGCCCACAGAACAGCAGAACACTGGTCTGCTGCAGCAGAGCAACTGGCCCTGGCCATAGGGAGGCAGATAATAAGATCTATTTATTTAGAAGGCTGCACTGTTTGAAGTACTGCATTGCACTGCATTCCAGTTCACATCCAAATTGGTAGGACCCTAGGTCTATCAGTTAAGGATAAGGTGAATATTTCTTGAATTTGTCTGACTTTTAGTTTAAATTAACCTTAAGCTTCAACTTTGAATGTGTAAAGTGCTTCACATGCACTACCTGGACGTATAATCCTTACAGCTATATCCTGACCCTATATGGCATTATTATATTGCAGTTGAGGATGCGAGGGAGTGGCTTGCTTAAAGACCACATAGTGAGTTCATGTTGGAGATAAAATTCAAATCAGGCAAATCGTGATTCACAGCCCAATACTATACCAGCTCTCATATTTACCCTGACTGGCAAAACGTATGCCGGAGAAGTCGAGCATGTTCGTAACATAACATCTCACGTGAGTTAGTGCAGGCCTGCAGCACGTTGCTCTTGTGCTAAGGGAAGACTGGAGTTGAGACTCGTAGGTGGAGTGGTACTCTTTCCTCCCCATGGTTTTGAATGTCTGAAGGCTCGCTCTCCTCCATCTTATGAAACGTGCTCCTCCTGAGAAGGTACACGTTGTAAGGCAGAGAGAAGGCCACAGTTGCTTGCCTAGAATTTGCAAAGCTCCTAATTTCTCTCTTCTTCCCTGCTATTTCAAGGTGGCTCCCCTTGGCTCTCTGTGCTTCTCCCCCCTCCCACGTCCAGTGCCAGCCATGCTTCAGCAAACACCCAAGAACCAACTGCTGAGCCCGCAGCCCTGGGCACAAAGCGTCATAGGGACAATTCAGCAAGAATGCTTAGGCTTAAATCATTTGCTGTGCAGGTGACCGAGCAGCTGATTGCTGGTTGGATTTCACCTACAGTTTCTGAAGCTTTCTGTTATTCTTCAAAATACCTGAGCATGCAGCCTGGATGGCACAAGTCTTTTGCGGAGAAGGTATAATAATATACAAGATTTGGCAAAAAGATCCTGACAGGTGCTCTACGGACATCGTCAACTCTATGCACACTCCCACCCACCATTTGCACTCCATTATGAATGTCCCATTGGGTTATGAAAGGCACTTCAAAAACAGGGTTGTTAGGTAGTGAGTATTTCTGGCACCCCTGTCAGCACCGAGTTATGTGGAGCAGGGATGGGAAATGCACAAGTTGATAAAATGCAACTCGTTAGTTGAGGTATGAGACAGCCAAGGTTGGGAAACTTGGGGAAACTTGGGGAGAGTGATAGAGAACTTCAAGTGAGCCTGATCAGCTGTTTATCCCACTGAAATTAATAGGGTTTCAATTAACAATTAATTCTATAATTAATTATAATTGTATAATTAATTAATAATTATTATTAGGTGACTAGGCTCCATTTCACTGTTTTCAACAGTACATGAGGGACTGATTACGTTTTACTAGATTGTGCCCACTGAATGCAATTTAATTGGTAACAATTTTTTCCTAATTTAATGTTTCATGCATTTTTGCTCTTTTTCATGCTACTCACAAGAGTCTGACAAATTTAATTTAATACGTTTCAGATAATCCCAAATTAACTCTCCCCTACTTTCATGGTGTTAGATATGTTCAGTTCAGTAGGTATCCTAGTAATTCAATTGTTTCACATTTATTACATTTTAAAAAGGAAGACTACCATGCACAATCTCTTCCAGCATTTAGAATTCCACTAAATTCCTAGGAAAACATGGATTATTATAAATAAAATGGGTTGTGTTTGAAAAAGGAGAGGCAGTATTTGCAAATGTTGTAAGAAAACAAATTCATCTGTTCCAATCAGCATGGGTCTTGGAGATGTTTTAGCCTCCAGACCTCTGAGTCAACAGTTCAAAATCCAATCTAGAATTAGTATTCAGAGACAATGCTACATGCATTTAGAAGGCTGCACTGTTTGAAGTACTAGCCTACATTTCAGTTCATGTCCAAATTGTGTTCCCTGTTGCCTTTCCTTGGACGATGTCCTGACTTACACTAAAATGAAAGCAACAGAGTCAGAGGAAATCCCAGCCATTTTCTGGCGAGTGCTCCCTATCTATGTCAAACAGATTCGTGCCTGGACTGGAGCCTTTCACATGTGAGATGTTGTTCAGAGCAGGCCACATTTGCTTACTCATTCTCTGCACTGCCGCTGTTTAACTCAATGCATTAGTAAAATGCTTTGGAATACCTTGCAAATGTTCCAAGTGCCAAAGGCACTCTAGGCTGAAGCACAGCATGTGCAAGCTGCTTATGATGATGTGGATTGCACAGAGAGTTGCCATGTTCGTGGATTCCAGATATATGAACCATTGGCATGGAAAAACTCAACGCAATGTCTAGCCTGGACTGATCCGTGTCTGGACTAATGCTTGCCAATATTACAGTCCTACGGGAAGCACCATCACAGAAAAGGTGGCATTGCTGCCACCCCACAAAACAGGGTAGGCAACCTTTAATTAGTAAGCAGCAGTAGGGCAATTTTCTTTAACCAGGACAGATTTTAATCAGGGAGGTTGTGAGTGATGAGAATACATTTATTTTTAAGCTATTTGAGATGTCGTGTGTTCTCAAAAAAGGGAATGAAAAAGGAAACATGAAAATATGCACACTTTTTAAGAGTGTATGCAGTACTAGAGCCAGAGGAAGGGGCAGTGAGGTACGTACGGCAGTGGCCACAACATGCCCTATAAGCACCTTCTCCCCCTCACTGTTACAGCCATTCATGGCAGCAACGGCAACAATCTGTGTTGCTGTTGCTGCCCCGAATGGCTCCAATGGCAACGGGAAGGGGCTGCTTACATGGCAGGTTGCTGTGCCTACCGTACTTATTGCTCCCTAACCGGCCACACTTCTGAGTGTATGGCAGTTTTGTTCCTTAAATTGTGAGATTTCTTATGCTACTTTATAATATAACAAAAAAGCACTTATCCTATTGTCCAAGATCCAGAGAATTGCACAATTAATGGGTGCAATTTGCCCCTAGGGTAATTTAACGATGTGATTCTCACCAGCAGCCTCCAAGCTGCACGGCAAGCTACATTTAGAACTGAAGAGGCTTTCAAAAGGAGTTTGCAATATGACATGGAGCAAGGCATGTCTGTGTGCTGGCATCTCTGACTCCGAGCATGGTCCAGACATGCTTTATGGTGTCCCTTGTGCCGGGCAAACTTTGCTGGCCTAACTCCAGGTTAGGATTGTGCCCTGAGAGTTGCTGTGAGAATAAAATGAGAACCACCTACACTGTATTGAGCTCCTTGGAGAAAATTTCAATAAAATGTAATGCCAAATTGCAATGTGAATTAAATGGTTAATGCAAACAGCATTTCTTTAAAGCAAATACTTAGACCGTAAAATTTTTATATAAAGTTTTTGTTCTTCATTTGAGAATTTTTCTGTCTTTCAAATGACTGATAACACAGAAAACTTCAATAAAAGCCCTAGTAATATATAGGCTGATAATGGTCCGCACATTCTTGCGCTTGGCTTGGGTTTAATTTATCCTCAACTTTGGACTAATTCTCATTCCGTCCACTCTATTGTGTTACTGCATGAATGCATTCACTGCAGCGAGCTGATGACAATCTTGTTATGGGATCCAATAGAAACCCAATATTGTGTTTTCTGAACGCAAGAAGACAGGATAATCTATCTCAGTCAGAATACCTCATTTTTCTGTATTGTGAATATGTCTGGAGGTTAGTGCCAGTCTCGTCAGTGGTTGAAAATGGATGTTTAAAAAATATGTGCTGGGTGGACAGAGCAAGACTCCAGCCTTTTCCTGCCCTCTTGCATTTGGTTGCTGCATGGATCACACTTGAGGTCAGGGAAGGTCGACCATATCTCTGCTAGTAATGTTGTCGCTGATAAGTGTCCTGCCAGCCTCCCCTCCATAGATCACTTTGGACTTCTTGTGATCCTTAATTATCCTGAAGTGCAGATAATTGAAACAATCCATTTGATATAGGTCAGCCTCCACTGTGGCTGTGATACATAATGCAGTGTTTTTAGCAATAATAAAACACCTACTTAGCAAACTGAGAAATCAATCAACACAGTTATTTTTAATTCCTTGGACTGCTACAGACATTTTTTCTTATGCTAACTATCCTTTCCCTGACATTTGGGTGCTGTTTTTCCCACCTTAGGTAACGTAACTTTGGCATTTGATTCAGAATCTTACATTTTGGCATGGGGGAAGAGAAAGAGAAGTGACTGCTTAGAATAAAGTGTTTTTCAAGCATAGCAGAAGAGAAGGGAAGGAACAATCCTTTCCTCCATAGCTGGATAAATGATCTCTGAAATCATTTTTTCCCTATTTCCAGCATCAGTGGTTAGATAGCTAATTAAGGGCCGAATCCTAAAAGCCCTAATGCCAGCGGTGCATGTGTACCGCTGGCTAAAAGTGTTGCAAAGGTGCCATAAAGCACATTCATGACACCGTATGAGTAACTAACGCTGGCACAGGGCCAGCGCCAGTTAGCCTTGGTCCTCAGCACTAGGCGCGAGGCCGGCTAGAGTAATTTTCGGGGCAGGGGAGGCAAGGAGGGGGTAGAACTGGCAGAGGGACGGGAGGATCAGGCCCAGCAAGAGGGTGGGATTTTATGCCCCACTTTGGGCTGGGCAGCCTGACACTGGGCTGTTCCAGTCTGCGCCAGCCAAACAGCCAGCGGAGACTTGAGTAGTCCCACTATGGAGAAGAGAACCTAGTGGCTGCCACAGTGCCCATAGGTAGCCATTTTGGTACCATGGCAGTAGCCATTTTGGTACCGCTGCTCTTCTGGCAGCTTAAGATTGGGCTACCCATGATCTGTAGGTCATTTTGACTTTAGCAGATCTTCTATGCCATTTGGGACAGAATTTAACAGAATAGGGCTGGCCAGATTTGCTGTTCTCATGGTCACTCCCGTAACATACAAAACAGGATGAAGGTCTAATTTTTGTACCCAAAGTGGTGAATGGATGAGAGGAACAGAAACATTTTCTCCACCACTTTTCTATAGCTGCAGGCACGGACTTTTCTCCCAGTCTGGAGCCAATATGAGAAGTGAGCTAGAGTGGGAAGAAACCAAGTGCGTGCACGATAGGCAGCCATTTTACAACAGCAGAAGACTCTTCCACTGTTGTAAAGCCCTCCTCCAGACAGCCCAATCCAAGATTTATTTTATTTATTTATTTGATGAGTTTATACCTCACCTTTCCCATGCTGAAGCAAATGCCCAAGGTAGCTTACATGGGCAGGCTAGTCTAACCCACCATTTTTCAATGGAGTTTTTACAAATATACAGTATTCGGTGATTCACCGAATCCTCAGACCCAGATGTTGCCTTCACAGGGTGGTTCCTTCCTCTGGCTGTGTGTCATCAAGCTTCAGCAGGCAATCGTAAGTAACCATAAGGAAATCATAAGTTGGGCTTTTGGCCTGCAATCTTACACACAATTTTCTGAGAGTAAGTTCCATTGACTTCAATTGGACTTACTTCCAAGTAGTCATGCATAGGCGTGTACTGTAATTATGAGTGTGGGTTGATTAATCAATTAATTGATTTACATGTGCATATGGACCATTGGGAGAAACAAAATACTGGACAAGATGGATCTTTATTTTGATCCAGCAGGGTTGATGTTCTCATAGAGCAAGAAGCTTACTTTATTTCCTTTTAAATTACCAGGGGTCTTACCAGGGGTCACCTTCTAAGAGGTGTTTCTTCTTGTGGAAGAAAAAAGGAGCTGCTTCTTTTAAGAAGGTGCTTTACATACAGTTTTTGTAAGTGCATGCATTAAAAATATTCAAAACGGAAAAAATAACCTGCTGCCCAATTAATCAGGACACATTTGAGTCAATTGCAAATGCTTAAAATTAATTAATAGAATCAATGGAATCAATAAATTGATTAACGGGCCCAGACCTAATGAAGTTACATGTAAAATATAAGAATAAAGAAGCAGCATAAATTTCTAAGTACAGGCATGCCCTGGTATCCGCTATGGTTCCGTTCTGGACCCCACTGTGGGTACCTGAAACCGTGGATACTGGGGATGCCTTTTTAAAGATAGGGGAGCATCAGTAGTTTTGCTGCAACAAGGTAAAAAAAGAGATCTGTGTAATATTCCCCTATCTTTTAAATCTTTTTAATCTTTTTTAATGTGGGACATGGTGGCGCAGCTGGTTAAACTGCTGCTGCTGGGCTTTCCAATCAGAAGGTTGGGAGTTCAAGACTGCGCGACGGAGTGAGCTCCCGTTGCTTGTCCCAGCTCCTGCCAACCTAGCAGTTCAAAAGCACCTAAATGCAAGTAGATAAATAGGGGCCACTTCGGTGGGAAGGTAACGGCGTTCCGTGCGCTACGGCGTAGAGTCATGCCGGCCACATGACCACGGAAGCTTCTCCTCGGACAAAACGCCGGCTCTACAGGCTTAGAAATGGAGATGAGCACCGCCCCCTACAGTCGGTCACGACTAGACCATTCGGTCATGGGGAAACCTTTACCTTTACCTTTTTAATAGGAGTCCTTGTATCCATGGTATCCATGGATAACTGAAACCGTGGATACCGAATCAGGGGATAGCGGCATGTCAGTACTGTTCTTAAGTGCATACTTTTACTCTTTATGAAAACAGGGTTGGTAGTAAGATATTATAAATTAGGTGCCCTTTGAACTATCAGCATGCCAGTTTTAGACTTCAGTATCCTGCAGTGTGAAAAAGCCCTAAGACACTTTCCTTTGAGTCTCTGTTATTGCAATAAAGCAGCTGTCTTCTCATGGATATAGAGACACTGTTACATTACGTGAAGAACCTGTAAAGCAACCCAGAACTCATTACTATTATATAGCATCAGAAGGAATACTGGGGAAACATTCCCCCCCTCCAGAAAAGGTCACAACTACACACTGTATTAGTACCAGAAATGAAAGATGGTTTTACTTTATCCACAAAAATGAATTCCTGCTGCACACGAAACAAGTTCTAAACATTTTTACAGACTTCGCTTAAATAAGTATCTGTGATCACTTAAGCGACAATATAGAATATTTATCTTGCACTAGTTAGGCATGTAGAAATTTGATTTCCCCTGAGTTCATTTTCCTTGAATGCAAGAGGGTGTTTTATATCTTTGCTTGAGTGAACTATTCTCTTTCCAAGATGTATTAAATGCTCCTGGATAACACTGCCGCAAGGGAAAGGAATGCAGTACTGACTCTTTCATTCCAATAGGCTGGAAAATATAAGAATATAAGAAAAAGTATAAAAATCATAGCCATTACAAGGAACTATTGAAACCGAAATGCTACTTATGTAGACCAGTCAGAAACCCATCTTTATTCATAGTGGGTTGGATGGGCTGTTTACAGGAAGACTCTCCATTTCCTCCTATGCCCTTTCCGCATTCAATGCCATGCACTTGCCAGGAATCGGTCAAGCTACCTCATCAAATACTTGGTGACAAATGCCCCCTTTCCTTGAGGAGAGTCCAGTGGCCGCTCCCGCGGGAAGCAGTGGTAGCCATTTTGGCACCACTGCTCCTACGGGGGCCAGGAGCTCAGAACTGGGCTCACAGTCCCCCTGTCTTTCTTCTGGTATAGATTATTCAAAAGATCCTCTGTCTCAAACTCAGGGCAGAAAATAGACTAACAGCACACACCTAAGCATGACTACTTGGAAGTAAGCCGCACCTAGTTCACTGGGCCTTCCTTCCAGTTAAATGTTTATAGGATTTCAGCCTAAGGAATCTAAGTCCAAATGCTGCTGGATTTATCCAGGTACCACTCATTGAAGCATCTTGACCCTAAAGGTAAATTAATGATTGGCCTTGGGTTGTTAAATCGATAGGGTTCAAAGATAACACTTTGAAAAGCCTTTTCGCCACTGACTGTATTGCTCTGCCTCTTACTAATATAAATGGGATTTTATTTTTATTTTTTTGTGGCCATTTGGAAAGAACCAGTCTTTTGAAAGTTCTTTTGTGATGCATTGGATTTTGTATTCTTGCAGTCAGTGATTTACAACAAAGACACTTTTCTAAAGAAAATATAAAGCAGGTTTCAGTAAATGTTTAAGCTACAAGAAGTACACTGAGCAGGATATATTAGCTGCAGTAAGAACAATGCATCTTTATTAGGCGCCTGCCATGATCTCAGATATTGTTATTGAAGGAAATGAATGCAGAAGACAACTTCTGAGCTTTTGGAGAACGTCTGAAAATGTAAATGTCGCAGAGGAAAATGCTAACAAACCAGAAAGGGCCAAAAGAAATCACTTCATTTCATTAGACAGACATGGATGCAAAGAATCACTCTGCTGTTTGAAAGACTCATTATTCTATCTTCAGTTTTCTGCTTCTCTGATTTCTTGAAAGCTATAATGCTTACGTGCAGAAAAATCTATGAGATGTCAGGTTGCTACAGAACCATATCATCAGAATGTTGCAGTGTTTTTGGCTCATTAGAACTCCATTAATTTCAATTGGGACGAGATATGTAGTTCAATAATTTGTTTAACTGAATTACATATAAAAAGGAAAACTTCTGAGGTTCCCACATCCATCACAACATTTTTCCCTCACAAGTCAAAATTACTTAGCATCATTTTCATAACCATCTCATCTAATAACATCACAATTCTGCCTTTGTATGCCTCAAAAATAACAATATCTTGTGTATAAAAAAAAACTTTCATCTTTTTGGACTGTTATTTTGTTGAAACGTATAAACATAGCTATTGATCCGTGAAAGTAGTATTCAAGAGATATCTGAAAAAATGACTGCCCATATGATGAAAATATATTTATTGTTTTGATCAAGATATTGCAGCCAAATGAATATGTCAGCAATATCCTAAACCAATGGTTCTCAAATAATTTAGCACCAGGATCCACTTTTTAGAATGACAATCTGTCGGGGACCCACCAGAAGTGATATCATGGCCGGAAGTGCTGTCTTTATGACACCAGAGCCTGCTGTTTTCCTGAGAATGCAGCAATAAGTTGGGTTATTTCTCAGCCATTTTCCAATAGCAAAGTTAATCAGAAATAAAAAAGCCTATTTACAACCTTGACATAAGCAAAACAACCACACAGCCCCCCCCCTTTCCAGCATCCCATCTTCCCATATTTTTAACATGGCTGCTCTAGGTGCATCACAGCCCACCTGAAATTGGCTCACGACCCACTGATGAGTCCCAACCCACAATTTGGGAACCACTGAACTAGATACATTCCCTGTCCATAGCTATTCCATTTTCTAGACCCTCTGATTAGCTTCCAGCCACCAAATGGGAATGAATGAAAAAGACGTTGCACATAGTTGCTTTTTAAAAACACCTTAGCCATAGCAATAAATAGTCCTTTAAAAAGGTAAAGGAAAAGGTTTCCCCACGACCGAATGGTCTAGTCGTGACCGACTGTAGGGGGCAGTGCTCATCTCCGTTTCAAAGCCTGTAGAGCCAGCGTTTTGTCCGAGGACAAGCTTCCATGGTCATGTGGCCGGCATGACTGTACGCCGAGGTGCACGTAACGCCATTACCTTCCCACCGAAGTGGTCCCTATTTATCTATTTCCATTTAGGTGCTTTCGAAATGCTAGGTTGGCAGGAGCTGGGACAAGCAACGGGAGCTCACTCCATCACACAATCTTGAACTCCCAACCTTCCGGTTGGAAAGCCCAGCAGCAGTGGTTTAACCCACTGCGCCACCACGTCCCTATAATAGTCTTTTATGGAATGGTTAATCTTAATATTTCTACTTCAGGGAATGAAGACAGAGGAAAACATTTGCTCTCCATTCCACCCTTCCTCTTTGCTTATACTGTCTCTTGGGCCATTCACCTATTAATCCCTCCTCTGTATCACACAAAGATAATTAATATGGCTGCTTGGAATCTGACGTTCAGGAAGAAATTGTGAAGGTGCAAAATTCCTTCTTGCTACTGCCCATAAGCAAAGCCACATGTCAAGCAGTGTATCTACTATTTTCAAAGCCATTTGCAAACAGTAAGTTATTAACCCAAACAGCTTGCGGGATAGGTTTACTATTATTACTAATGGAAGCCATTATACGCTTGAAGAAAATAATAGAGTTAGTACTCGTATTCCCACAAAGTCTTACATCAAATGGGCATATAGCAGCAAAGAGAATTTAAGCCTTTGCATTTCCTGGTGTTCTGGTAATATTTTACACCACAAAAGGAAATAAATGGTTTAAAGCCATTTGGTTTAAAGCCTCCATGAGCTGAATGCATGGACCTGCATAGTGAAGAGATACCCTATGCCTACAGGCTGCAACATTTGGAGTTTTTTAGTTGAGAAAAAAGGTGAAACTGACTAGCAGGAGATTTAGGCTGGACAACCAGAGGTGCTTCATACATTATATATATTAATAATTAATATATGGAATGCACCTACACAAGATATGGTGATGATCACGCAGATGGTTTTATAAAGTGTTTTATACAGCAATGGTTTTATAAAGTGTTGAATTCATGGAAGCCTTGGCTACCTATGAGTACTAGCCATGATGGCTGTATGATGCTATATGCTATATGAAGATCCAGGTTGGACAAGAGGAATGAACCTCTCAGGGCAACACACATTAATTAATTGTAGTGCTGGATCTACGAACGTCCTCAGATTATATAACCTGGTCCTTCAAAGCAAGCCCAATCCCATCCCGAAGAGATGAAATGTCTGTCTCCAGTCAGCTAGATTTCCCACTATCAATCTCTCTGTCTTGTCTAGATTGAGTCTGAATAGGTGTACATAGCAGAATGGCTGAATCCAGAGAGGCAGTTCACTTAGGGCACAATCCTAACCTGAGCTGGAATAGAGAGACTGACTGGCCTGCACCTTATCCAGCTGCTAGGAGACACATGTGGCACGGATTAAGGGGCTTGCATCACCTTACCTCAAGGCCCCAGCCACCCCATGGAGCTACTTGCCAGCGGAATCTCTGACACAACTCTGAGAGGCCCATGTAGGTGCCAACTGCAGAAGATTTAATCGAGAGGGTTAATGCCTCCGTTTGCCTGAAGATAAGAGCTGAAGATCTGAAGGTCGCCAGTTTGGGACAGCCGGAAGTCTCTATGAGCGGCAGACCTCGTTCATTGCAGCTGATTAACAGCTGAGCTTCGGCTGCCTTGTGTGAGGGGGAGTTGTGCCGAAGTTCAGCCGCTTCTCTGGTGGGAGCAGGGAAGCCATTTATCAGCCAGCAAGAAGACAAACGGGTGGCCAGAAAGAAGGACTAAATCCAGAAAGATCCATCTGTATGTGTGTAGTTCTTGAAAGATAGAACATTTCTGTATAAATTGTAAAAACCTTCGGGCTTCTGAATAAAGTCTGCCCATGTAAACTGCCTTGAGTTATAGTCATTAGAGAAATCTGGTGACCTAAGAAAGGCGATATATAAATCCAAGTATTATCATTATCATTATCATTATTAACTGAGCCGAGGTTAGGATCTGACCTACCAGCCAGAGACCAGTAACACTCCCCTCCCCAGGTCGGGGAGATTGGTTGGTCCACCCACAGGCCTGCCCTCCCCTGCCTTTCCCCTGCCCAAATCCACCTTCCTTCTGCCCTCCTCAACCTCCTCTACCAGCCAAAGTCAGCTGGGGTTTCCTCACCTGTTCTGGATGGTGCAGGGGCAGGAACCAGCCCCACTGAGCCAGTGCACATCCATGCGTTGGCTCAGTCTCCTCCTGAGTCATAGTAAACATCATTTCACTGGCATCTTGAAAAGAGGGACTGGCCTCAGAAATGGCTGGAGATACCCCGGTGCAAAAATCTGGTCCACCTAAATGTTTCTCTACTGGCCATGAAGCAGCACTGTTGAAAAAAGGACAGTAAGAAAACCACTTGCTATTAGAAATCATTACATGCAATGTTTCAGAAAGCCATTGGAAAAATATGCTAGGACTATGTTAGTTAACATTACAACAATCAGATGGATTGATTTAGAATAACTCATGGTACATTCACACTGATAATTGAACTTTAAATTTTCATGAAGTGCATCCCTCTCTCATTCTTATATAGATTCCCTTTCTTGCTGTCATTAAAATTAACTCAATATAATACTTAGCGAAAATGAATCTGGGAATTGACTATTTCTGGTGAGAAACATTTTGCTGATACACTGGATAAGCAAGCAAGGGTGCAGAAGGCAAGGCTCTGTTACCATTGACAGAAAAGCTGCCAGCATTATTTATAAAATAATGGCAAAATTAATATCCTCTCAGTCCTATGCACAGAGGTAGAAAAAGGAAAGATCAGCATTATGAAGGGTTTAGAAAATAGCTGGGCATCTAACTTTTCAGTATGTTCTTTCGCCTTAGAGTAAGAACCAGAGCAAACTATGCGGTACAAACTCTGATCTCTACAGTTGCATAGAGCAGTGTTATTCAAACTGTGGGTCAGGACTCCTTGGTGGGTCACAACCTGATAGCAGGTGGGCCGTGGAAAGCTGGGAGCAGCCATCTTGGAAGCTGCAGACCTAACTCTTGTTATATTCCTTTTGTGAGTGTTAACAGTTTGAATTTTCAAGTGAGGGTTTTTAGTTTTCTGTTTTTACATAATATTTTATCCTAAACTTGCTTTCTGTCAGAGATATTTCATGGTTGTACAATTGCTGCCAATTTAAATTTCAGGAGTGTCATTTTATTATGTTACAATGACTGCATTTCCTGCTTGATTATATCACTTCCTGCCACAATATCACTTCCAGGTTAATGACATCACTTCTGGTGGGTCCTGACACAAGTGCCATTCTAAAAAGTGGGTCCTGGTCTAAAAAGTTTGAATACCACTGGCATAGAGGATAGAGAAGCAGATAATTAAAATTATTGCCATGATTTTAACCATTGGAATCAAACGTCATCAAGAGGGGAGGGTTCTCCTTGGCACATCCAGGAAACTTAATTTTAGATTTGTTTACTAACTGCTAGTGCAGAGAATAGTTCCCTTGGTTAACAGCTTGTTACATTTAAGAAGGAAAGAGCACCGGAAATTATTGCCATCCATATGTTACTAAAAGGGTTTTTCTGCGGCTTAGGGGTTTATGTAATGACTGGACCTAGCCCACTTTGGGCTTAATTTAGCTCTTCCCCTCCTTCTTAAAAATGTTTGTTTCCTAATGATTACCCTAGTATTAGTTTAATTTGCATGTTATTTGCTTGCAGGCAAGACCATCATACAAGGTAAAACGTTCTTGTAAAACCACCAAAGGTGGGGTTATAATTATGCTTCCTGTTTTATACCATACATATTAGTAGCTGGTTATGGAGTAACCAAAGGCTAAATATATTTCAGTGTTATGAAAGGGTGGGAAGAGAAACAAACTGATTGGAAAGATTGGTGTTTACCAGTTATGAATGAACTTGTAAAGGACCAATTGGTTAATTTAACCAATATGAATTAAAGTTGCCTGCTGGTTCATACAGCACATCAGAAAGCAGTTACCAGCATGCAGAAAAGAAAGTACAAGTATTGGCACAATGATCAGAAGAATAAACTGCTCTGAAAATCATTTGCAACTGTTTCATGCTAAATGTTTCATGTCAACATGGGGTTTTTTCATGTATTTGTTATGCCAGTCCAAAGTCATATTCTGCAGTGGATTTTATTTACTAAGGACATTGCAGATTTTCTGGTACGTGTCCCTAATAAAAGACTGTCCCTATTTCGCTTTTGGGGAAGAGATTTGAGGAATGCTTTTTAACACTTAAGTTTGTCAGAGTCCAGAATCATCAGTAGGGGCGTCATTCTTGCGCTCTCGGCCTCCCCTGGGAAGCTAGATGTTAAATCTCTGAGTAGAGAGCAGATGGGTCTTGACTCTAATGCATTTCCTTGTATGCGACGATGCCATATAGTCCTCAGCCTGCTTGTTTCATATGCTGTTACTGAGGTTCATTTACCATTTTGTATGTTAACGTATTATAGACCAGATTACTGCAGAGGAAATACAGTAGGGAGGCAACTTTGGGGTAGTGAGGGTGGAGGAGGAGAGTGATCATATAATCTGGCACCCAGCTTTCATTTTGCAGGGTTTTAGACAGAAGTCTTTTCCAGCTCTGTTTGAAGATGTTGGAAATTGAAAAGGGGACTTTCTCCAAGGCAGCCCAACCATGATGCCCTACCTTCTGCTTTGAGCAGTACGTTGGGTGAGGCAGCACTCTGTTTGGGACACTTTACCCCATGTCTGCTACTTCTTTGGCTTGCCACCTGCATCACTTGGCTGCTGCCCCACTTTCTTTGTATAGTAAAATGGTCAAAAAAGGATTGGGGCAATAGCATAGCTAAGGGGGGCTGGGGAGTCAATTGTCCCAGGTATCACACCTTGGGGGGGGGTTAGGGATTGCCTTTTGGAGGCTGTGCACAAGTGGCTCAGTAGTGTTCCTAGAGGGGGAGCAAAATGCTGTTTGAGCTCCCTGAGCTGGCCTTCTGAGACATTCGCAGCTCAAAGAGCAAAGCTTCAGAGCCAGTTCTCCAAACCACAAATGGCTCTGAAGGCGAGGGAGAGGGGCCATGCTACACAGGAGCTCAGGTTCCTGCAAAACTTAGCATTTTGCACCCCCTGTAGGAACACCACTGAGATTGCCTTAGAGCCCCTGCCATAGAAAGGAATGTCTGGTTTTAGCAAAAACAGGAAGTGCCTTTTTAAGGAAGTACCTTTCTAAGGTCCCCGGCAGGCCCTGGAAGGTATTAAAAACCACAGAGAAAGACCTCAGAGCAAAAGGAGCAAGCAGAGTGGCTGTTATGATCCTGATCCCAACTGCTCTCCAGAAATTGAAAAGAAAAATGTAACCTCCCTCCAGGCCTTCACTGGCCATGTAGGGATGAACCTGGGAGCACAGGCTCCCTGACCAGTTCTGAAAATGAGAAGGGCAGAGGGGGAGGAGAGTGTGAGACGATGGCAGTGGTGGAACTGGCATGCGTGGGTTGGTGCACATAAAGGAAACAAAAAAGGAGTCAGAATTTAAGTACCACATTGGCGCAAGCTGAGCTTGGACCTGGAAAGCTTGTGCTGTACTATTGAGTTATGGCTTGAACTGGCATGGAAATAATCTTAAACTGAATGGTAATGGTCACAATCAAGGGCATAGCTAAAGAAGTGCAGGGGGTGCAATTGCCAAAATTGTGAAAACCTTGGTATATTTGAATCATGTTATATATAATTCAATGCAGAATGTAATGCAGAATGCAATGAAACAAATCAGAGTATAATGTATTTATTCAGTAATGTCATCCAGGCACACCAGGAACCGGAACGCCTGGATGATTGGCAGCCCTCCGCCCCTATGGCGGAGGCCAGCCACGCCTCCCTGCACCTTGAATTGCTCCATTTCAGAGCGATTCGGATGCACGGGAGGGCGGGCAGGCCCAGGAACAGCTCGCCCGTCCTCGAGAGAGGCGGCGCGGCCCGGGCCCATCCGCGGAACAAGCGGAATGCCATACCAGCCTGTCCCACCCGGATGCCACCGCTGTATTTATTCTATCAAAAGTTATGGCCAAAAAATGAAAAAAATGAAAATACAACTGTGATGTCACTTCCTGTTGTTACATCACTTCCATGACATCATTTTGCTCTCTGCACAGGGCGGCACTTTCATTAGCTATGCTAGTGGTCACAATCATTGTGTTCTAAACCATTGGGTGCTTACAGGGATCACCAGTATGCCACAATGCTGCTTTTTGTTCTCCATTTTTAGAGCTGAGTGTAGTAGTTTGAGTGGCGATACTGCCAGGCAACCTGAGTTTGCCCCTTGAAGGTCTATCCTATCAGAAGTCCTGTGAATTAAACATTAAGAAAGGAGTAATGAAAGAAAATGTATACACAGATATCTGGAAATTATTTCTAGAGCGTGTTTTAGGGAAGGGTAAAGGATGTATGCCTGGACAAGAATCAATAGCTTTTTGGAGAAGAAAGGGGAACCTTCATATGAAAGAAATGAAGTGAAATAGAGAAGGATGAAGAAGGAAGAGGATGTGTAACTATAATCTGATGTTAGTGTATTGTGTATTGTGATTTGTTTTTCTTTTTTAAAAAGTTTGTATATAAAACATTTTTTTAAAAAGTCCTGCTGTGCAATTGTGGACTATCAATGGAGACCAGAAGTAAAGGGTGTGCATGACTCTACCTCTATTTTTTACCTCTATGGGTCCCTTATGATCACATTATCCATTTGCAAAAAAAAAACATTTCCACTGCAGCTGCTCACATCATTTCTTGCTTGTCGATGAAGCAGCAAAGCCCCGGAGGTTCACCGGCAATATATCTTTAAAATAATCACATCTTTAACTCTCAATTGAACCAGGGGGGAAAAAATAACAGAAAATACATAGCATGGCCGATTTCAAATGGAAACAGATAAACCTTTGTTATTGCTGACAGTTCCATAAATTGAAATGTTCTCTCCACAGAGGTCACATTAGTAGGAGTGCCTAATGCTTAGATCTGCATGGTCGTGCGATTGAAATAAAGATTTGATAGCCCCTGATCAATGCAGTAATTGAGAAATCTCCTGGCAGCCTGTGTGAGCATGTATTTAGTTTGTACTTTTCCATCTCAGCAGAACTCTATACTATCCTTAGCTCAGCTGCATACAGAAGCCACAATCCAATGCAAACTGAAGCATGCTGAAACCCCTGGCATCAAAGAAAGCTCCTGAATCTCTTTCAATCTTACACTAATAGTTTAACAATGATGTAAATGGGCATTTCTGCCCTACATTCACATACAGTAGAATGTTCCATACATTCTATTCCATACATTCTGTATTCCATGAATACAGAATATGTATAATACACATAAGGGTCCAATCCTATCCAGGTTTCCAGTGCTGATGCAGACATGCCAATGGGGCATGTGCTGCATCCTGCGGTGGGGGGCAGAGGTCAGTGGCGTTCCATGGATGGGGTCAAGGGGAGCAGCAGTGGAGCAGCCGCTAACTCTCACCCAAGCCACCCCAGGCACGGAAGCAAGTGGCGTTCAGCCTGCCTGCCCACCCCTGTGCTCAGAACACTCCGAAATGGAGCATGGCAGGGCAGTAGAAGGGTGGCAAGTAGAGGGCAGTGCCAGAACTGGGAAACAAGCTTCGGGGTGGCAATCATCCACTGGGGTGGGGCAGAGCCTTGGCTGGGAATACCACTGACGAAGGCTTCCTCAAGGTAAGAGAATGTTTGTTCCCTTATCTTGGGGCAGCACTGTGGCTGCATCTGCACTGGGAAGTTGGATAGGACTGGGCCCATAGTCTTTGAAATTGCTACCCAATATCAAATGTTTCCAACCTGCATGGGGGCAGAGAGCGTATTCATTTGTTCAAATTATTTCTGTCCCGTTTCACAGATTTAACAAGGACATTTTCATAAAATTGTCGTAAGATGGCAAAATAACAGACGAGCTAGAGATGGTAATCGGATAAAAAGAAGCAGCCCCTTAATGTCAGCACACTGATAACAGCATGATGGAACAGGCAAAGTCTTCAACCTTTTTAAATCACTGCGGGATTCAGCACCATCAGGTTTCAATGCAGGCGCCGAATACTGAGCAGTCTGGATATGTGGCTGAAAGATGAAGGAAGTTCTGCAGTTACCGTAATACACACAAGTACCTTCTTCCGTTCAGCAAGAGAACAATCTGGGCGCTGCTTAATTTTCCAAGTGAGATGTTCCTTTTCAATGGAAATCCTTTGATGTGTGCTTTTGAAGACTATTATGCACCTGGACTGCACAACAGACCATAAACAGCCAGCAACAAGAGACCAAAACTGTGTTAGACAGACAGAGCAAGAAACATTTGCATGCAGTCTAGCTTATGAAGCTTGTTTTTGTAATGAAATTTCCTCTGCCACAGGTGAGCAAACACACACCAAAAATTGCTATCTACACATGAAACACTCTAATTTGATCTAATAGGGCAGACCTGCAATTTTTAGAAATATGAAATCTACTACTAAAATGCCTAACACCGTTGCATGTAGTACAGCATCATGAAATACACAAAATATATAACCAGGAGAGGGTATAATTGGATATGCTTTGGGCAGTGCAATCCTAGAAACTGCGTAGAGTCAATGCAACAGGTTTGGCTCACACACACACACCTGTCAGTGCTAAGACAACGGGACTGGTGCTGCAGGCAGCGCCAGTCCTGATGCGCCCGCACTGCGCCTCCCTTGCATTGGCCAAAGCAGGCTGGCGCAAGGCAGGAGCCATCATAGACTAAGCAGTGGGAAGGTGATTCTGGGTGGACGATGGGCAGGCCAGGAGGTGGGCAGGTTTGGGAATTGGCCATTTAGCAGGTGCAGATCCGAGGAGCCCATAGGGGAGGCTGGTGCCTCCCCTACGGTAAGGGCACAAATGTGCCCTTGCCGTGGGGAGGCTCCAGCCTTGCCTAAGCAGTGTTGGATATAGCGCAGGCCCGCCGGCCTCGCCATTCTGGCTCTGCTTAGGATTGCGCCCTAAAACACATGTAGCATAAGGGGAATCTATTCCGTGTGCACTGACTGACCTTGCTGTTTTAAGTTGTTCTTAATTGTTACAAGTTTTAGAGTGCAATTCTAAGCTGTGCTGGAACAGCGAGGCCACCGGGCCTCAGTTGTATCCTGCGCAACTTTGGAGCACTGAGGAGCCTCTCCAGGGCAAGGGCACGTTTGCTGGCACAGGCGCAGGCAGAGCCTATTTAGCAAGCACAAGCCGAGGAAGCCACGCGGCCTGAATCAGGTCCCCACGGCATGGGGAGAGAGGCTTTGATGCGGCCTAACAGCCACATCCCAGCCCCAGCCCCAGACGGCACACCTCCCAGCCCATCCATTCCCACCAAGTTCTTCCCACCCGCCTGCTCACCCCCCTTCTGCCCAGAGGCACTCTTGTGTCTGCCGAGTTCGGCTGGCACACGAGCAGTACAGTGGAGTGTCAGGCCGGTGCCCTGGGGTCGATGCTGCTGCTAGTGTCGGCCCAACGGCACCAGCACTGACACGGGGGTTCAGTTTGCTGACAAGCAAGGTGTGGCCAGTCATGGAACCGAGGCTTCTCATAAGCAAGCAAGCCTGCATGGGAGAGGGCAGTCGCTGTGAAGAACCAAAGTTAGACTTGCCAGGTGTCCTTTATGAGAAGGGACATCCCGTATTTTAGATTTAAAAATCGTGTCCCGTATCAATGTTGAACGGGACTTAAACAATCCCGTTCTAAAATTCTGCTGCTGTTGCTGCTTGCTGCTGCCTCACCATGGCTAACTGCATAATTTTTATATTATTTCTGGTAACCATGGAGTGGTTTGATAGAAAGCAGTATCCCGATACCTGTGTGTCCCTTACCGTCATTTTGAAAACCTGGCAAGTCTAACCAAAGTTTGGCCTTTTGAGGCTGGGGCCTGAGGCTTCCTTGCCATTGGCCCAATTCAAAATGCCACAAGAATGGCCTTGGTCATGTTTGCCTGGCCTGCATGCAGCACCATTTACATGTATATGTAGGAAGATCCTCTTAAGCTGTTTAGTTGAGTCCTGAGAACACTTACCCGAAAGTGCAGACTTTTGGCACGAAGAACCCCGCTTTCCCATGAAAAGCAACTGCCTAGAGCTGTCAGGAATGATGCTCTGAACCATTCAGCCAGGGCCAAAGGCAAATGGATGTGCAAAATTTTACCAGCCCTATAAACAATAGCAGCTCGCCTTGCAAAGTCCAGCTTTAAGAACAGCCTTCGGTCCTGCTTCTGGACCGTCCGTCTGGAGCTTTGATAAACATACATGAAAAAAGGCTGAAGAGCAAAAAGCGAAAGGAGATCAAAGGGACAGAGATTGTGCAGGAGGGGCAAAAAACTGCTCAAAGCACCAGTAACCTGTGCTGCGGGGAAATGCAACTTGCCAGATAAATTTAAATTCAAAGATATCTGATTGGCATGACATGCTGTACAAATGCTGCCCGAGAAATGGTGACAGATCCCTAAGGTATCTGTCAGCCCTCAAGGAGTGCAGCAGTGGCTGCAGAGAAGCAAGATTAGAATGGATTAATGAGGTTTGTATTCAATGTAAATACATAATACAGTGTTCTGACCTGGGAGAGGGGGGTCAGGATCCACCTGGGGACGTATTACTGCGGATCCTTAGGCTCCTGGCAATGATGGCTGCAGTTAATCAGAGCTGTACAAGACTTTCAATTCTGAGTCAGAGGTTTAACCCAAGAAATGCTTTCCTTAACAGTATATCAGTCCTGTTGAACAGGACTCAGTTGTAGTGAAGTGTTTGGGAAGATGTGCCTTGGTTCTGGCCTATTAACAGAGCTCCCAAAATAAAATATAAAAAAGTAAGATTTGCACTCATTGATAACTTTACTCCTTGGCACAAATACATCTTTCCATGCCACTGGTAAGGTCAAATTCACAGTATACCCATATAACAGCAAGTGCCAGAAACAGCTTTAACAGTATTAATATAGCCCTGTGGACTCTGCCTGACTCCGTCCTTTCCATGATTCCTTGCAACGGGGGGATCTCTCACTTGTCCCAGTTGGCCAGGGTGGCAAAGGCTCCTACTTAGGGCTCAGAGGGTGTCATGGGGAGGGAGTTTGTTTATTTACTGGATTTCTACCCCATTCCATCTCCCCAGTGGCATACAAGGACAAGGCAGGGGGCAGGCCACAGGTGCCACCCTTGTGGGGGGGGGGCACACCACTAGAGAACCACAGTTGTAAAAATCATGGTTTTAAGAAATAACACCGTCATATTATATGACACTGGGCTGCTTCCTCTCCCTCAGAAGCCACTCCCTCTCTATCCTCCTCATTGGTTTATGTCTTCCGGTTCCGCCCCTTCCTGGGTGTGGCTCAAGCGCCTCTCCCTAGATAGATTGCAAATACCAGCAAATACCAGCTGCGAAGTTGCTGATAGTTTCTCTCTCCTGTGTTTCAGACTGGTTGAAACTCCTTTCCCCAACTATCAGGGTCCCTCCCCTTTCCTTCCCTTCCCCCCCTATTGGGCCATTATGAGCACTCTCCAGGTTGGGAAGTACTGCCCCCCCCCAACATCTCAGAATACAGTGCCTTCCTTGTTGGCATGGCTGCATCAGCACTGGGAGCCAAATGCTCTACTGGGAGCCAAATGCTCTTGGCAGGACTAGGCAAGATGTTGCTGGATTCTAGCCTGGGCAGGGTCCTACAGGGTGAGCTGGGAGAATCTAGTCCATATGGGGCCGTATTCAAAGCAGATAACAAACAGCTCATACACTTCAGCATAAAATAAGGCTGATGGACAGCTAAGAGATGTTGTGAGGACATTATAATAAAGCTTCGCAGAGCAATCTGGGTGCCTGCTACAGCCACCACTGCTGTCTTTGGAACTAGAGATGCTAGATGCATTCAGCCAGGAGACTCATCATATCACACAACCCATTTGCCTCCATCTAGTCCATCCAAGCTGACATGGATGGAGCTAGATGAAGCCAGCAGGAGGAACTTTCGGAGGGAAGGTGTGGTGGGAGTGGTGTTGCCCTGCCTGCAACACCACTCTGGTGTCTGGATTTTGGATTTGTCTGGATTTCAGAATAATTGCATAAATGAGAAATGTTTCCTCTTGCTATTTTCACCCATTTGGGTGTCTGCTGGCCTCTGACATTTTTCAACAATGACACGCACCACAGAGCAGAGAACAGCAGAGCCGTAATGGGCTCTGGCAGGGCCGGGGGAAAAGTCACATTGCTCCCTGCATCACCACACCTCTAGTGCCACTGCCCCGCCACACCCCCAGCATTCACACACACTCCATTTTGGAGCAAAATGGATGCAGGGGAGGGAGGGCAAGCCAACTTCCACTCTGGCTTCTTCTTCATCTCCTTTGCTGGAGTGCCCACCCTTCCAATGGCATCCATGGTAGGTGCGACACCAGCCCAACAAACGCTTCCCCTCTGGAGAATAGAGCTTACAGCATGTATGTGGGAATGAGCACAAGACCTTCTAGTGTTCACACAATCAAGTTTGGTTTTTTTAAGTCTTGAACAAAAATGGCTGGATTGTGGAATAGTCCAGATTTAGGATGTCTGGATAAGGAATCATCTACCTGTATCATCAACTTTGTTTTATTTGCCTGCTGTAGTTACAGGCAAAGTAGGTTTTTACCCTCCCAACAGGATAAATTGGGCATAGGAAGATGATTTAGGGCATAGAACAATGATTTCGTTCCCTTACCGTAGGGGAGGCTCCAGCCTCCCCTATGCGCTCCTTGGATCTGTGCCCGCTAAAAAGCGGGCATAGATCCAAGGAGACTGCGCGGCCCAAATTGGAGACTCGCGGCCTCTCTGACGGGGCTAGGATTCGGCCTTATGGCGTTGCGCACACTGTAGGATTGCACTGCCCTTCAATGTCAATAAGCGAGTTTCATAGATACATAAGATCTCCACCAAGGTTTCCCACAGTCAGACTCAAAATCCCAGATACAGCTCACACACTATTGTGTTACCACCATGGCTGTCTGCATCACAATGGCACTCACACATCCCCAATCCTACTTGATTTCTCCAGTCAGGTTTAACTAATGCTGCTTCACTCCTGATCAGGTTAGTCCTGATTCAGCTGACAGTGTATAAACAGGCACAAGAAAGTAATTACTACTTCATGAAGTGGCATGGAATCATCCAATCCATGTCATGAAAGCTGCTGCATATGAATGGCCACAGCAGCAACACTTGAACAATAGCCTCCCCCTCGTGGCCATAATATATAAACTTGTCCAGGTAAGGAGACTATAAACAAAACACCTGGACTTTGTTTCACTAGCCATCGGATGTCAGTGTTTAGCTGTGAATGCATGGTGATTTGGGATGTTACAGCCACCCTCTTATCCAGAAGATCAGAACAACCTTTTCCTTTTGTGGTTTAATGCTGGAGAAAATCTAAGCTATCCCATTGCCCACCTAGGCTGTACTGAAATTACAGCTGCAATATATACTCAAGTCATAATTAGATTAATTAATTCAAACCCTTTGGATTGAGACATGCTGTTGATCAGTCAGGTAGCAAAGTTTTAGAGTTCTGTTCGTCCTTTTTCAGACCAGAACTTGCCAGAGCTGTGGGTGACTGGCACATCTTAGAAGCCGCATCCCCTTGGAATGCCCCGCTACAATGTCTCCTACATTGAAATGTTCCTGAAAAAGAAGGAAAGCATGCTCTCTTTTCTTGACAAGTATTGCTTTTAGAATATGAAAAATTATGCCTAATCAATTCAACCCAATACAATTAAATGACTGACATTTTTTTTAATCGGGTGACAGCCCTACATTAAATCAATGGTACTTTTCAAGCAAAATATGTTTCGGATTGAGTTACAATTTTTAGTAATTTTATAATGAAATGGCTGTTCTAGTCTCTGTTCAGTGGTGTGTACCTGTACAGACATTGTTGAAAAATGTCAGAGGCCGGCAGATACCCATATGGGTAATAGTGAAATTGTGCCAAGTAGCATTTCAGTTTTCTGACATGGTACTGCAGAGTAATATTTTATAGCTTGTTAAGAATAATTATAATTATTTTGATTTTTTTCAAACAATCTTGCAAATAGAAAAGGAATAGTATGGCAACAAGTGCAGCAAGAATAGAATAGTGCAGCAGCAAGTTTCTTGCTTAAACTTAGCATAAGCTTACAGTTTAAATCCACACAAAGGTACAATATAATTAAGGACACAGTGTCATGTTTATGTGAAAGCCTCTCTTTGCCCTGATGACTTACTGGTGTTAACATTTGGCTCTTTCCCTGGGTGTTACAGATTCTTCCTGGAATCAACACAGTAGGAAGCTCTCTCGGAAGGTATCACCTTTTGCTATGACACCAGCACTGCAAGGGTAAACCTAAAACAAGCCCCTTTGCCCAGTGCAGCAGCATGATTCTGGAGATCTCATTGCTGCCTTCTCCTTCACCCCACCCCTTAAAGGGGCAGAAGCAAGTGCTTCCCAGGGGTGGGTTGTGACCATTTTGGGAACTACTGAGCTTGAAAATACTGCCCTCTTAGCAAGTATCCCATTCAAATTCTGCTGCTGAAAGCAACCCTAGCTTTCTTTTAAACATCATCAAAGCAATGAAAAAATGAAACATTTCAATCATTGCCTCTAAATTTAACATCCTCCCTGAAATAATGAAAAAAGCAATTATAAAAAAAATTGACAGAACTCAAAATGGTGAAAAAGATTTTCATTAAGTTTCTAAGGGTGCAATCCTATTTTCCAGCACTGACAGCTGTGCCAATGGGGCATGTGCTGCATCCTGCAGTGGAGTAGTTGACATGGAAGCCTCTTCAAGGTAAGGGAATGTTTGTTCTCTTACCCCAGAGCTGCATTGCCCTTACCCCAGTGCTGGCAAGTTGGTTAGGATTGTACCCTCAGTGGGTACATGTGTGTGCACAGAGAGAGAGAGAGAGAGAGAGAGACTTTATATTACATATCAATATTACAATGTACATGGATACCAAGAAACCATTGCACAAATTTTTCAGAGAGTCAGTATCTCTTTTAGATAAGATGATAGCTAGGTCAGCAAATCTAGAATCGAAATGTCATCTGCATATTCATGACTATTCTTTTTTGCTTACTCTGATGCTTGTCACTGACAATCTATTATGAAGTGAGGTAATTGTTTGTGGTTGTTTTTAAATATGTAAAAAATATTAATATAAAACACAGTAGAAGCATTCTCTGATTAATAAGTGCCACACGCAATCTACATCAAAATCTTGCAGTTCTGTTCTAGCTATCAATTAAGGCCATATTTCCTGCCTCTGGACTTCAGTTCAAAACAAAACTTCTCGGATGCAAAGCCAGCCTATTCATGAAGTGGATAATGTGGTTTGCAGGGAGCAGTAGGTACTGGGGAGTGGCAAACAGATTTTGGCAAACAAATGTGCTGCCATCTCCTTCTAGCCTGCCATGGACAAAATCTGCTTAAAAGCAAATTGAGAAGTAGCACATCACTTTCCTGTCCCTGACCTTGTTCCAAACTCTTGTGGTCCCTTTAAATAACTCAGGAAGTGGAGGACACACTGGGAGCTCCCAGCATGTTCCACACTTCCTGTTTTGTTGAAAAGGCTTGCACTGGAAGAAGTGGCATGAGGAAGTAGAGGACGAAACAGTCATGATTTAGGGGTCATGTGGCTTGTTGGGACACTCAGTGATAGGTCAGATCAGCACTGGGCGTCTTTCACCTTGGGCCAGTCCTGCACGGTGGACTGTAACATGAAAGTGAAACAATAAAACATTATAATTGTAAAACAGTACCTGAGTAGGAGAGCCTGAAATAGTCAGGAGCGTTCATCTAAAAACAGATTCACCTGTGACCAAAATGGTATGATCCTTGAGACTCATGGCGACTTCTGCACTGTGACAGAAAAGGTCTTTTCCCTGGCCACCACCTTCCTCCCCTCTAATTGTAGGGGCATCTAGAGAAGGGCTTCTGAAGATGGTCTCAGCATTCAGGCAAGTTCATCCCTTAGATATCCCAGGTGAGTCAGACCATTGTTTCATCTAGCTCACTATTTAATTGTTGATGGTGACTGCCAGTTCCTCTCCAGGATGTTGATGTTTCCCAGCCCTACACAGAGATGCCAAAGATTGAAACTGGGACCTTCTGCGTGCAAAGGATGTGCTCTACCAGTGAGCTATGCCCTTTCCCCTAAACAATCCTGTTACTACAGTGCGAGAAAGGACCTATTTCTGCAATGGGCAAGGACCTGTTCTTTGCTAATTGTGAAGGCGGCTAAGAATACCATTTAGTATTTCACCATGAGTCTCAGCTACAGATTGGTGAATTTGGCCTACTGTAATGCATGTACATAAGAAGGATTGACAAGTGTTCTAAAGAACAGAGAACTGACTGGTGCTAAAGTATTCCCTGTGCATCGGGAAAGAAATACTGAAATAAAGGTGTATCGAATCATCAATGCCAAGGGCAGGCCATCAGTTTTCCAACGCAATTAGTGTGTAATTGCAGCTGGATTACGCCTTCATTACTATTAGCAAATTACTGTGTTGCTATAGAACAATGTGCTAACCTGTGGCCTGTATTGAACAGTCATCTTGAAATGTCTGACCCCAAAAGCTCTTCCTTTGTTTCAACACAAAGCCACTGCCTCTGCAGCAGACAACCCAATCTTATGCTGTCCGTGTGCCTGTAGGAGCAGCAGTAGCCAAACAGCTACTGCTACATCCTACTGGTGGCCAGGCCAGCACCAGAGGCTCCTTGGGAGAAGGGGACATTTGGGGGGAGGGCGGTGGGGAGAGGCGGTGAGCCAGCGTTGTCCCAGCACCAGTAGTAATGGTTTATCGCTAGCACTAGAAGTGTCTTATGGCATATTTTACGACAGCAGCATGGGCTGTACACTCATACCGCCCATGCTAAGTCTGATAGGATTGGGCCCTCACTGACTTCTGTTCCAACCCTGCTTCCTTCTTGAGAGCATGAGGACTGCAGTGCCTATGTTGCTGCACTTTATAACTTGCTTAATTTTTCTCGTCTTCCAGATGCACAGAGGCCTCCAGGGACCTTTGAAAGGATCGATCCTCTTTAGCAAAATCCATAGTGGAAATTGCCCTTCTAGGCTAATCAATTAAATTGCATATTCATTGCAAGTCAGGAAAGAGTTAAATATTTATATAAACATGTTGATGCCTCTTTCTTTGCTTGCTTAGAAATGTGTAAAGATTGCTGACCGAAAGGTTTTCCCAGCACCTTAACTGATTTACTTGTTAAATTAATACAATGTTTTCAGCATCTGTCTCTGGTTAACAGCTGACATGCTGTGTGAGTACAGAACCT
Organism: Lerista edwardsae; assembly: GCA_029204185.1. Classification (NCBI taxonomy): domain Eukaryota; kingdom Metazoa; phylum Chordata; class Lepidosauria; order Squamata; family Scincidae; genus Lerista; species Lerista edwardsae. The sequence goes on along the minus strand of JAJKFI010000029.1, from coordinate 5,246,419 downwards.
CAATACAAGATAAGCCATTGTCAACCTTGCTAAAGGCCCAATCCTAACAAAACAAAAAAATCCTGCCAATGCAGCTGTGCCAATGGAGTGTGTGCTACATCCTTTGGTGAGGGGAAGCAGTTGCAGAGGTCCCCTCATAGTAAGGGAACCCTCATTCCCTTACAAATGCAGGAAGGCTCTGCTTCTGAATTTGCTGGCTCAGATCCAAGGACAGTAAGGAAGAGAGAAGAAGAGAGGGTACAGGGATAGGATCCTGGCACACACCAGAGTCACTAGGATCCACCCCTCCCTTCCCATTTCTGCCTCCCAACCACCCACATCCCCAGTCCTCCCCTCCACCACACACCACACTCCTCCCCCTTCCCGCCTTGCCACCTGCTCCCCAGTACCAGCTTACCTGTACTTCCACAGGCAGTGAGCTGCTGACACTGTTGCAGTTTATGGTGGCAGCTCCAAAATGGCTGCCCCAGAGGCAGATCTAAGGGAGGGCAAATCTCTAAGTTTTGCAAGAAGCCTTATCTTGCAGTGGAAAACACTCCTCTCCTGCACTGTTCTAGCCAATCCTCACAGGGAAAAGCAACATCTTGGTGTTGCTTACTGGCTACAGCAGCAAAGGAGAGTCGGGATTTACATGACAGGGTAAGGCTTCTTGCAACACTTAGAGCTTTGCCCTCCCTTAGATCTGCCTCTGGGCTGCCCTATAACTATTTATGATGTCAGAACCTCTGTTCTGCTATAATAAATGCTAGTTTTGATTGGGCTGAGAATTGGCTAGTAAAAGTTAGCCAACTAATTGGGTTTTTTGCTTTTGTCGTAGTCGACTAATAGACACAGGGCATAGTACTTAACAACCAGCACTCATTTCCAGTTGACTTCAACCTGAAATGGGGTTTAAATTGAGGCAGTAATTTCTGCTGCTGGCCAATGAAGCAGGGGGCGTATTCCTCCCAGGTTAGCAGGCAGCCCCAGAATCCAGATGTTCCTGAAAAATCGCACAGTCGTGGAATGTGGGCAACCTATGGGGCAAACCAGCTCCCTCCCAAATAAATAATTACCAGGCAGGTAAATCAGTAAAATAAAGACAATGTATTTAAAAGGGTTAAAAATTACACAACATATCATAAAACCACGAAAAGAAAATCGAAAGATTAAACCAGGCATTTGCACGGATCAAACAACAGCACAGTTAACAAGCTGGGGGGGGGGTGGACTTGGGAAAAATATTGGCACAACCTTGAAAAAGGCAACCTGATATTGTAAACCTTACAGCCTTGGCACAATCTTGTTAACGGCAAGCTGATATTAAAACAAACTGCTAACATGGCTTACTGGGTACTGTACTTATTCTAAGTACTCCTGCTAGTTCAGAATCTTGTTCCTTACACCACAGAATGCTGAGCTTGTGGATGGCCAACAATTATGCATTCAATGTTTGGATAAGAGGCCAGGTAAATATGCAAAGGGGTGTGTGTGTGTGTGTGTGTGTGTGTGTGTGACAGAGAGAGAGAGAGAGAGACAGACAGAGAGAGAGAGAGAGAGAGAGAGCGCAAAACACTGCTTTTTTATAATTTGTGGGAGTTGAATCAGGCTTTACCTGGGAGTTTGGGTACTGAAGGAAGGGGTCACCTGAGCTCCTGACTTTCTTGCTCTTTGGCATCTGGAGTTTGACAGTTCAATGGGCTGACTCAGAGTCAAGTCTGCTTACCAATCTGTGGGGGCAAAAGAAGGGCAGGCAACAAACAATATAGGACAAATGCGGGAACTGCATTTGAATAATTCAGTAGCCCCTTCAGGAGCCTCCTTGGGTGACAGGAATGTCCAACTAGGTGGGAAAATACGCAAAAGTGGGGAGAAATCAGGGGTTTTCACCTTAAGTTTCTTTCCAAAGTCCTTTTCAACATAGACATATGGGAGAAATCAGGAGAGATATTTCCAGCAAAGAATGTATATTCATCTAATTGTTGTGCAATTACTTTGATTAATGAGTTTGCAGCAAACTACAGATCCTTCTAGAATTCTTGTTACTATCCTCAGTCAGGGTGTCCTTATCCCTTGGAACTGGAAAACATTCTTGACTATCTTACAATTCCAAGTTTGTTTTCTCACCCACTTCTTTCCCCTATCTGATGCAGTGGGGCTACGAGTATGCCACACTGGGTGCCTTCTCTGTAATTTCATTAAGGTTTACACACATTGTTAAAGCCATTCTGTAGGATTATTCTCACAATGGAATTGAGGGAAAGGGTACCTGAACCTCAAGAAGGATATTTACACATTTAAATATTGCGCTCTTCACCATGCTAGTAGGGACAAAGGGAAAATGAATTATATGCAGGCATTGCCTCTGGAAGGGATGTGGTGGTGCTGCGGGTTAAACCGCTGCTGCTGGGCTTTCTGACCAGAAGGTTGGGAGTTCAAGACCACACAACGGAGTGAGCTCCTGTTGCTTGTCCCAGCTCCTGCCAACCTAGCAGTTCGAAAGCATGTAAAAATGCAAGTAGATAAATAGGGACCACTTTGATGGGAAGGTAATGCCGTTCCATGCACTACAGTGTATAGTCATGCCAATCACGTGACCGTGGAAGCTTGTCCTTGGACGAATGCCGGCTCTTCGGCTTAAAAATTGAGATGAGCACCGCCCCCTACAGTCGGTCACGACTAGACCATTCAGTCATAGGGAAACCTTTACCTTTTATAGCCTCTGGAAGTAAAGGTACTTCAATTTTTGTTTATGAGGCACTTCCAGTTCTGAGGCATCACCACGCCTTAGAACACCTCCTGGATGTGATCAGAAGAGTCTGATAGCAACCAGTTGCTTCTGGTTGCTACCTTGAGGCCCTCCAGACGCAGGGTTGACCCTTATGAGGGTGTAATCATAACCAGCTTTCCTGTACTGGGGTAAGGGCAATGTATTTCTGAGGCAAAGGAACAAACATTCCCTTACCTTGAAAAGGCCTCTGTGACTTCTCCACTGCAAGATGCAGCACATGCCCCATTGGCACAGCTAGGTCAGTGCTGGAAAGTTGGTTAGGATTGTTCCCTGAGTCAAATCCACTGCTACCGAACCCACAGATAAGTAGGGCCCACTGTACCTCTCTATATCTGTCTGCCCTATATATCCTGTATAATTTGAATGGTATCATGGACTTAAGGCCAGACTACAAGTACGTTATGCACATACTTGTAGAGTTGATGTGCATCAAACAGCAGCTGTGGAGTAGGAATATCTGCTGTAAGAGGCAGATTTTTACTTCTGGAAGTCAAGGAAGATATTTCTGATGTGTCAGATTAACGGAGTTTGTGATTCATACTATGAAGGAGCAGCAAGACTTCAGAGTAGAGCTCTTAAAGGTACATGTTTCTTTACTAGTTAGACTTGATCTCTTCATGAATGTTCCTCATTTTCTATGGAAAATCTCTCAAAAAGTAGTAAGTCATTTTAGTCAATTACAGAGTACAATATAGTCCATCATAGCCAAACATTTGCAAAGGATTTCGCCATAGGAGTGTAGACGGTGTATGTTCTTACCAGAGCATACTACAAATAGCAAGAAAAAGTCAGCAATGTGTCATATAGCAGGGGTGGGCAGACAGTCGGCTTCCTAGAATAGTAGCTTGCTTGCTTGCTTGCTTGCTTGCTTGCTTGCTTATTTATTTATTTATTTTGCAAATCCTCAGGACCTAACAGAGTTAAGTGGTAGCTTGGGGAGGCAGAGCCTGTCAAAAAATGGTGGCTTGTATCATTAATGTGTATGCTTAATTGCTTTTATTCACACACATGCACCCACGCACACAGACACAGGGCACAATCCAACGTGCCCTGGGCCAATCCCTTGGGCCAATGCTAGCCGCTTGCATAAGCGCTGGTACTGCCTGTTCCAGCACAGTTTAGGATTGCGCACACACACACACACACACACACACACACCATTCTCCAAACGAGGCAAGAAATAAGGCTATTATAAAACCACAACCTGGTTTTTCTGACTGGAGTTCTCCCTAAACATGCTTGTGGGTCTGCCAACTTCCTACAAGTCAAGAGCAACATGATCCTGTGTCATTGCTTTGAGCAGTAGCCCTTGGGGGGGGGAGGCAAGATGGGGCCAAACCATGGGGAACTAACCCTTTGACCCCACTTTAGTTTTGATCCCAATAACACATTGCCTCCATCATATTTGAATGAGAAAAAGGATTCCACTGGTTTTCCAAGGAGACATTTTATCTCATTAATACAGTGTTCAGGGGCACAGTTGGGATTGAAGTAGCAGCAGGGACAATGTGACGATGCCCCCTCCCAGCTCCTGCTGTGACTTCACCCCATTTTAGGAGCTCCCCAGCACCACTTTCAAAAAAGAAAACTATTTCAAGGTAGTCGTCATACTGTGTAGCTTGGCCCACCGTAGTCCCAGAAAAGATGTTCCCACTCAGGTGGCTCAGCTCTTCATAGACAATTATGAAATGCATGGCGGAATGGTTGTTCATGAATAAGAGATGTATCATCCCTTCCCAGTCCTTCCTACTGTTTTATTAAGGTGATGTGAGAGCCAGTTGCTATCAGACCAGCCATTCTTCAAATATCATTTTTATGGATGTAGATTTAATGATATCTGAGGTATTTTAATTAAAGAACTGTAAAGTTGCCTGGGCCATACAAATATTTAATTTAAATTGATGTATTTTTAGCCAGTGTCTCAGCACTTAGAGAAGGCTCGTTAAAATTCATAAAACTCCTTTAGCTTTGGCATTGCAAGAGTATAGCTCTTCAAGTATAGCTGTCCTTAATATGATTATTATTCTGTCCGCCGCTTTAGTTCTTGTCACTTGGTTTATATTAACCTCCATCTTGAAATCCTCCGTGAGGATGTAGACTTACCTTGCCAAAATGCTGCCTATACAGCAGAAGTCCATGCTGCTGTGTTTATTTCTTACCTTTACAAAAATCTCCCTGAAATGCACATCAAAAACAAACAACAACCTAGACAAAGAAATACAAGAAAGGAGGTTAAATTTTGTCATGTTGAGTTTTAAAAAGAAAGATTTGATTGGATTTGAATGACCGATTTGTCTGTTATGCGAGGATTTATGTGGGCTATTCTGTGAGCTGCTTTGAATGCCCGCTAGGGAGATACATTTGTAAATAAATAAATTTAAACACTACTGGAAACACTTGGACAAAACTTGCCTGACCAGCACTGGAAACACGTGATACCATTGATGACTGAACCATTCATCAAATATGAATGAACCATTTAGTAATGGGAGGGGAGGGGGGACATGGGACCAGTATGGTATGAACTATTGGTATAGTTTGAAGAAGATAGTTGGGGTGCACAGGGGTGTCCCTATACCGGATATAGGGAACGCAGCAGCAGCCAACAAACAGCAGAGCCGCAGAGCACACACAGCAGCAATCCGGAACGCTTTTGCTCAGTCCGGCACACAGTGGAATGCTGGCACAGCCCCCACCGCAGGGATGTGTAGGGAGGCAAGCAGACTCAAGGACACAACGAGGCTTTTCTCACCAACGTGTATTTTACAGATGAACGGTGACCAAGACGATACAGCAAAAACACAGAAGACAGGGTCTCGCGCAGGAAATCACAAAGATAAATTCTCTGCACTAAATTCACTTCAGACTTTTCCACAAACTGCCAGTGTGCTCCATAGCAGCCTGTCCTTCACCCACACTGATACAGAGGTAGTTGCGCTACCTTTATACCAGGTGTAACCAATCAGTGGTTGTTGCTAGGCATGCCTTTAGCCAATTAGGTTTGCCTTGTGCACACGGCCCTTGAGTCACTGAGGAGGTGATTAATTATGCCTCACCTGCTGGGTGACTCAGCTCTTTGGGCAGGAAGTCAGGCCTCTGTTTTAGAGCCAAGACTTTGCTTCAGGCTCTTGTGGCCTGGTTGTGGCATTATTTAGGAACTCTCTGTCACTGGGTATAAACTCAAATTGTGACATCAGTTACTGTCAGCAAATAATGCAAGACAGGCACAGAACTGCATCTTCTCCACAATACTAGCACAGTGCAGAGGCATAGCTAAATAAATGCAGGGGGGTGCAACTGCACCAGGCAACAAGCTTTAGGGGGACAACAAGCTGAGCTTGACACCAGTGGCCAAAATTGTGAAAAACTTGGTATGTATGAATAACACCATCATGTTACATATCATTGGAAAGGTAATTTAATGCAGAATGCAATGAAACAAGCCAGAGTATAATAGCTTTACTCTATCAAAAGGTATGGCCAAAAACCCTGAAAACAAAAATACAACTGTCATGTAAAAATTGCAGTTTGTTAAAATCGTATTTATTAGGATTAATACTGTCATGTTATATATCATTCGATGTGGAATTTCATGCAGAATGCAAAGGAACAAACTGGAGGGTAATATCAAAAATTTGATCAAAATCCACTTCCTGTTGTGATGTCACTTCTGGGGTAACATGTTGTCCTCTGCATTAGGCTACACTTTCATTAGCTTTGCCCCGGCACAGGTTGCTCAGGATCCAGAAGGAAGTTGCAATCCAACCTCAGGTCAATTGCGACAGCACTCCCACTGCCGTTTTGTTCTTAGGCTCAGGCCTGCACAGTAGATGAAGAGAATCCTGCTGAAGATTTTGGATTTGGGGGATTGGCTTTAGCCAAGTGTTTCAATGTTCAGCAGGCCCTCTCAGTCACCTCTCTGGCCTCCTCCTCCCTGCCACGGCACTATCTCCAGTCTGGCTTGCACTGTTTTCCCATTTTTGCTCTCCCCCTTTCAAAACAGTTGTCATACCACTCTTTGCCCCTCCTCTTCTTCCAACCTGGAAGGAAAGAAGGGATAGAAAAACACAGCAGCTGGCTAACCACCACCTGGTAGAAGCACCTTTTTCTGTGAAGCCATTATTTTCTTTTGCCATTGGCTGCCCAGGACCCTTGAACCATGTAGTACCATGCCCTGGACCCTAACCATGTTGTAGATTAGGGTTTGGGGTAGGTCCCAATTCTGGACAAGTTGAAGACTACTGTCCTAGCGTGCACTCCCTGGAGCAACTGATTTTCCAGGAGTATGGTGGTCCCACAACCACATGTGGAGAAACTTTCATTTTCAAGCACCTTTATGGCACCCAGGAAATAAGGAGCACTGGCACTGGGCCTCAGCACCACAAAGCGGATGCCGTACCTCCACTGGGGGTAAGTGGTACAATTTTGGGAGGGTGGGGAAGGCATGGGGGGGTTGGGGAGGGTGAAACTGGGTGGGGGAGGGTAGGATCAGACCTGTAAGGGAGTAGGATGGTGGCAGCCTCTGCCGCCAAATCCTAACCCTTCTCCCGAGCTGGGCAGCCTGACACAGATCTCCTCAGCTCTGTACCCACTCAAATGCAGGCACAGAAGAGAGGAGACCCATTAGCACTGTAACTGCGTTACCCAGGGTAAGGGAGAAAATGCTCCCTTATCCTGAGGAGCCCCTGGCGGTAGCCTTGGAAGGATCCAGCGGTAGCCATTTCTGGTGCAATGGAGCCCTGGAAGCTTCCAGCTTAGGTTTGGGCTGCCCGTGACATTAATCATTATCCAGACTGACATTTCTTTTCACTTTAACACAGCAACCCTGTGGAGGCCCAGTCCCTGTCAGAATGCAGGATGGAGAAGAGGGGTTTTCAACCTTTTGTTACTGTGCTGTTTTTCCCACTGCTGTAGGCTCCGAAAGGATTACATATAATTTGAGATGAGAGATGCTTACGTCTGGCAGAAACCCCACAGCAGCAGTGGGGCAAACAAGCGTTGCAAATATTAGTTATTTCTACTGCCTAGAAAATGATCCAAGAATTGTATGCTTTGTACCAAAATCAATGGACTTTTCAGAGCTCCATCGTCCTTGTGCCAAAGTATGTAGATAAGAATATCTACCTAAAAATTGCAAGCCACTGCAGGTTTACTTCAAAGGACCCCTTCCAATTTAGTTATATAGCTTTAGTCTACGTGGAATGCAGTTGTGCTAAGGGGCAAAGGGTAGAGTGTACTACTGAATGCTACCATAAAGATCTATAGTCTCATATTTGGAGAGAATTAGACACTGATTCTTCTGAGCTACAGGGAAAGGCACAGGGAATGTAAAGAATGTGGTGTGGCCAATAGGAAGGAGATAGCTTTTCAGGGCAATCCTGTGCATGTCTGTGCAGAGGTACAAACTGCTACATTCCCTAGGGGTTCCTCCCTAGGGAATGTGTGTATAGGATTGCAGCCATTGTTCTCCAAGAGACTTGATCTGAATCAACAGAAAATATTTCCTAAGAGCACAATCTTAACTTGGTGTTAGGCCGGCACAGTTACGGTAGGCCAGCAAAGTTTGGCCAGCACAAGGGAAACCATAAAGCATGTTTGGACCACTCTCTGAGTCAGAGAGGCCGGCACACAGATGTGCACCATCCTCCCTGACTTAGAGAGTGGTACAAAGGCGCTTTACGGTGGCCCTTGTACTGGCCAAACTTTGCTGGCCTAACTCCAGGTTAGGATTGTGCTCTAAGAGATATTTACTGAGGCATTGCTATAAATAAACTCTTTTTCTACCAGCAAAACTGGTTCTACAAAGCTAAGCCCATCTGCACACCTATCTTGCTTTTATACTCCTTTCAGTCATTCGGCTGCCACTTCAAAGGACATGAAAACAGAAACGTTCCAAAAAGAAAACTTAATTGTTTATATAGCACTTTCTGTGCGAGAGAAGGTAGTTTTTACCTATGCTTAAAGCTCCTTAGTAGCTACAGTATCATCCTTGGGCAGAACAATGATTTTTAATGGTAGCTATATTGCTATTTCAGCAAAAAAGAACAAAGCAAGTAATTAAACTAGATAAGAGTTTTGAAAAGCAATGTTAGAAAGAATAAGTTGTTTATTTCCAATGGGCTGGTAGCTGGTTGCCAAAAAGTGTCCCTGAGCACATTTTTAAACAAGCTGTCTTAATTTGTAATGTTGCAATTTTGTAACGTCCCTAATTTATCTTTTTGTTTTGATCTATAAGGAGCTGAGCGGGTTATAGCACTCCAATTAGGACATGCTGATGGAGCTAGAAATACATTGATGTGACAGTGGATGCCCAGATCCTGCGCCCTCAAGAATGGCAGAGGTCTACACTGGCGTGATCTTGTGCCACCGGCCACCATCTGTGTTTCCCGTTTCAAGCAGAGGCTCACAGCATGTTCCTTGAACCTGTGCATGGCCTTTGCCTATCTCCTAAGGAGCTCAATCTGCTTGTTTGGCCCAGCCGTGTTAAATAGTCTGCCAACACCTCCCTCCCTCCCTCCCTCCCCCACACACATTAATGGAAATATACAAAACAAACAGGTGGTCCAAAAAAGAAACGTCATCCAAAGGAAACAGCAATAAAAATGCGGAGTATGAATATTTCAGCATGCACTACAGAAGTATCACTTGCAATTTAACTGAAAGAACTGATGCATTTACTAGTAAAGATGGCTTGTGTGCAGAAGGGGAAAGAAACTTTCCTCTTAGCTCTTCCCCAAAACAACCCACTCTTAAAGCTGTTCTTGGGTATCAGGGGGAACGTATGAAAGGAGCTGGGAACGATTGCCCAAAACGTCTGTATAGTAGGCACCTTCTGCAAATTGATTTTTGCTGGGTGTCAGGGGGAACGTATGAAAGGAGCTGGGAACGATTGCCCAAAACGTCTGTAGGCACCTTCTGCAAATGGATTTTTGCTCAAGGAAGACTGCTGTGCTTGATTTTTGGTAGATCCTTGCTTCCACTACAGCCCTGCCATTGCCTGTCCCAGCTCTTTCCAGGTAATTGCTTGCCCCTTGCCTTATGCAATACCCCACTGCTTTCAGAAAGCATTCTAACACCTTTGGAAGGCCTTTAAACAATACTTCCAATTTTCCAATGAAAACCAAGTACTGTTTAAAGGCTTTCTGAAGGTGTCTGCTCTCTGTTAGGCATTCCGCCATCCCTTGAGAGAGCTCTGGAGGGCAGCTGGATGCTGAGACAGCAGTTCCACTGGCATAGCTAATGAAAGTGTAGCCCAGGGCAGAGGGCAAAATTATGCCCTGGAAGTAATGTCACAACAAGAAGTGACATCACAGTTGTATTTTCTTGTTTTTTTGGACATAACTTTTTATAGAGTGAAGACATTACACTCAAATTTGTTTCATTGCATTCTTCATGAAATTCTGCATAGAATGATATATAACATGACAGTATTATTCCTAATAAATACGATTTTAACAAACCATGATTTTTACATGACAGTTTTATTTTTGTTTTCTGGTTTTCTGGCCATAATATTTGATATAATAAAGATATTATACTCTGCATTAATGATATTATTTCATTGCATTCTGCAGGAAATTCCACATTGAATGGTATATAACATGATAGTATTATTCATACATATCAAGGTTTTCACAATTTTGGCCACTAGTGTTAAACTCAGCTTGTTGGCCCGCTAAAGCTTGTTGCCTGGTTGAATTTCACCCCCCTGCACTTCTTTAGCTACAACCCTGAGCGGCTTGGTGGCAGGCCCTGCCCCAAAGGGTTTCACCAGCATGACACAAGGGGGGCAAACCCCACACAAATTGTGGGACCGCCACTGCTGCAATTTAGTCAAACACCAAATAACCAAGTGTAGCTGTTCATCTCTTTTTATGGGTAGTCCAGTTCCTACATCAGCAGTTGATCCTTTTATTCTTTCTGTGCTTTTCTCCCAATTTTGTGTCAAGCTGCTGCATAAACACTGTCTTGTTATTTCACATCAAAGTTCAGTCTCTAATCCAGAATTCTGTTACCAATAGTGGAAAGTCAGATGCTTATGAGAAGTTCATCAACTGGGCATGAAGGAAGCGTCTTTCCCCTTGTTGTTTGTCCCCAACATCTGGTGCTCTCAGAGGCATTCTGTGTCTTTGAACATGAAGTCATAATTAGCTAGTACAGCTCAGAGTTGTAGATACAAACACCTATTGCTGATGAATGTGCCTGTTGCTTTAAAAAAAAAAAGATTTCCCCCAAAAATCATTCCCTCTGCCTAGCAACTAACAAAGCATTAAGTAACAATGCATTCTATTCCCTTTAGCTACCTTCAGTCTGGTGGCTAAAAGGAGTGGATGCTATATTGGATATTTAAGCTTTAGCCTGGTGACTAAAGGGAATGGATTATTCATTGGCTATTATTTAACCCTTGTCTGGTTGCTGAGCAGAGAGTATGTTTTGGGGAAAACATTTTAAAAACTAAATTAAATTCATGGACAAGAGGTATTTGGCTCAACAGCTATGAGCTGTACTAGCTAGTTGTGGCTTCATACTCAATTTTACAGAAATCAAAGTCAGGACAAAAGTTACTTTTGCCATGGTAACTGGAGCACCTTCTACTCTCCAATGAGCTCACACAAATGAGTTGTTACGTGCAAATGCTTCTATAACAGAGTTTTGCCAATGGACTTTGCTTTTTAATCTCCACCTGAAGCAGGAGAAGAGGTGGTGTACGCCATTGCCCCTCTTGCCCATTTCACTACTACTCTCTCACTGTCCGCCCCATGCTGTGCAGTGCAGCTGGAGACTGGCTTACCATGGAAAGGCAAGGCAAATCATATCTTACAATATATAATGGAGGCTGCCTTATACTAAATCAGACTGTTCATCTACATTAGTATTGTCCATCTACATTAGTATTGTCAAGAACACAAATGGGCTGCCGCTCTCCAGGGTATCAGATGGGAACCTTCCTCTACCCGATCAGGAGTGGTTAAGGATCAAGCCTAGCACTTTGCACATGCAAACCAGGAGCCACAGCCCAGTAGCTCAGCCAGGGGGCGCAGCACGGTATTGCAGGCACTGCAATGCACCATAGAAGTGGCCCCTCCCACTCACTGTTGGAGTCATTCTGGGCAGCACCTGCAATACTTACCGCACTGCCCCCCTTCGCTACGCTAGTGCCACATCTCTTCCCAGCCTCAATTACTCTTGCATTAATTCATTTCCTAAATGTATAGGATGATTCTAAGTGCTAGTTCACTTGCTAGGTGTCGCAGCTAGAGATAACTTAGTAGGCGTAGACTGGCTTAACTTTCAGCTTCAAAGCAAAAATGTTCCCGCTTGCTAATCACTTGCGGGCACATCAAAGAGCCCAATCCGTCTAGCCAACAGTGGGATGGCCAGACATTTCATGGCAGCTCAGAGAATGAGGAATGTTTTGGACAGCCATCATAAAAATCTGTGTATATCCTTAAGCCTCCTCTTTTTCTGACAAGTGATATTTCTTTCAAGCATAAACCTCAAGCAATTTTTTCCTGCTCATTTTTCTGTATAAAGTCCATCTAGTGGAGAAAATATTATAACACAGAAACTGTAAAATAATATATATAAAAGTTTATCTATATATTATCAACAAAAACATGACTTAAATAACTCACAACAATCTGCTTCTTAAGTTGATTTACATTTGTAGACCAGACAGTTTTGCCTTTGGATATAAAGTACAAAATATGTAACCGACAACAACAAACTGTGTGTGTGCTTGCATGTGTGATGCATGCAAGCAAACACCCCCCAAGATATGATGTTCATAAATACTCAGAGCCATTTCAAATCATCCTGATTTACAGTACAAAACATTCTCTCCAAATAGGTTTGTAACAATGCTACAGGGTGCAATCCTAACCTGGAGTTAAGCAAGCACAGTTAGGCCAGCAAAGTTTGGCTGGCAGAAAGGACACCGTAACGTATGTTTAGACCACTGTTGGAGTCAGAGAGGCCAGCACACAGAGGTGTGCCATCCTCCCTGACTCCGAGAGTGGTCCAAAAGCACTTTACAATAGCCCTTGTGCCAGCCAAACTTTTCTGGCCTAACTATGCCAGCCTAATTCCAGGTTAGGATTGCACTCACAGTAGCATATCTCGGCCAAAGAAACCCAAAGAATCCATAGAACATTATAGTCAGTAAGTCTCCATGAGTCAACAAATGACTTCCTCTCTGATGCTCCTTGATATTTGGCAATATCGCCATATGGAGGAAAAAGACCACTTTTTCTTCTCCCCTGCACATTAAACATATTCAAGTATTTTTGGATTATTCCTGGATTTTTACTCCTGGTGCTGCTGATATCAATAGGACCGCTCTTTATGCTTGTTGGAACTCTATCTAATTTGGAGCAAGAGGGGAAAAAAGATATTATACAGTGAAAACTCAGTACATATATTTTGTTGCTAAAAGAGAACGTGCTTAAAGCAAAGTTCTTCCATTTGTTGACGCACATTTTTAAGAACAATCAGACCACAGACTTGAATAGTTTGAGTATTTGGGAGACCGCCAGCTAAATCCTAGCTAACCCCTGCCTATGCAGTCATGCCAATACTGTATACACGGATTTCTGCAGGGAGGGGGGCAGTTGCATAATCTCATTGTTGTCAGAGTCCAATGAGACACCATCTTAAGAAGACATATGGAAGGTATAGGCCAACGGTGAAACTGTTGCACACAACACAACATGGTACATGGTACTAAAGGGTCCAAACATCTTCACACTCTGCACAAAAGGGTCTCGTTAAATCATTCCTCCCATCATACACCCCCCAGGTCAGCTTACCTCTTGCCAAGGCCAGCTGCAGTAGCCAGCTGTTGACACCATTTGCAGTAATGGTTCCCAAATGACCATTTACAACAGCCGAATCGTGTTCCACTGTTGTAAATAGGAATAGGTCGTAAGACTAGTCATACAGAGCCAGCAGAGAATGTGCCTCCTGTCGCTGAGCAGAGATTGCTTGTTGCATGAGTCATTTTCTTTCTCTGCATATTGAACCCCAGTAGAGTGGCTTACCACCCTTGAGTGAATCTCTTCCACATAACACGGTATGCAAACTCTTCAAAAGGGTCCCAGGCATCAGCAAAGCTGATACAAAGAGCTTTATGTGACCTATAGGCCAGTGTTTCTCAAACTGTGGGTCAGAACCCCCCAGGTGGGTCACAAACCAATTTCAGATGGGTCACATAGCACCTAGGGCAGCCATCATTGAAAATATGGGAAAATGGGACACTGGAAAGAGGGAAGGCTATGTGGTTATTTTGCTTGTGTCAATATTGTAAATAGGTTTTTTTTCTTTCTGATTCATTTTGCTATTGGAAAGTGGCTGAGAAATAACCCAGCTTATTGCTGCATTCTCAGGAAAGCAGCACTTCCGGCCATGACATCACTTCTGGCCGGTCCCAGACAGATTGTCACTTTAAAAAATGGGTCCTGGTGCTAAAACATTTGAGAAGCACCACTATAGGCAATGGGCCTATATACAGTTAGAACTCAGAAAATCCAAGTGCACTGCATGAGGAAATTCCACTCAGATGGCCAAAAGAGTGAAGGCCACATTGTTGCTGGAGCAAAAAGAAATTTGGTATAGAAAGAAACTGCATGCACAATCCAACTGCACAAGAGAAGCAGGGTAAGGAAACTTGGGAACAAAGAGGAACAGTGACTGGGGGAGCAGCAGCACAAACAACACAGCATGTAAAAGAGGTGGGCAGATACAGGCATGCCCAGTTATCTACTGGGATTCCATTCCAGACCCTCCTGTGGATACCTGAAACCGCGGATACTGGGTGTACCTTTTTAAAGATAGGGGAACATCAGTGCTTTTGCTGCAACAAGATAAAAAAGAAATTTGTTTAATGTTCCCCTATCTTTTTAGTAGGCGTCCCAGTATCTATGGTATCAGTGGATAACTGAAACTGTGGATACTGAATCAGCGGATACAGAAGTACGCCTGTAGAGCCAGTAGGTAGGGCCTTTGTAGCCAAGGGTTAGTAAGATTAAAAGGGTGTACAATTCCAAATAGGTTAAGAAACTCTGGAGTAAAAGGTTGTTCAAAAAGTACAAAATGTATATGCTTACAATTCATTGTTTGTAAGCTAGATGGTAGTTTTCCAAAGACATCGGTAAAATTAGGTGCATTTCTCAAAATACACTGTTTTCTCCTACTGTGCACTTCGGGTTTTGTCAAAGGTTGAATGCTGCTCCATGTGTATCCAGCCTCCTATCCCAAAGGTAGTGTTTGTTTCCTTTGTTCCAGTGGACAGGGGAATTGATTCCCTAATGTTTAATTCATGCAGGCATCACTGCTGAATGTAGCCTCCAGTATGTAGGAGCCAAGTATTGCTAACCGAGGCACCTCATGAAATCTCTGCTTCTGTAGCAAAAAGACCCCGCAAATTGAATTATTGCCACTAATGGATGCCCAGCTCCGCTGCTGCAGTCCAGGTTGCTAAAGCAATGAGCTTTCCGCAGACATACAGATCACCGTAATCAGGACAGTGAGATCATCTGAACCTAAACAAAGACGGCAATGCTGCTCTGTCACAAGAGTGACAAATCACTGTCAGTTCCATGGAATGTTTCAAGCTATTCTGTGCTGACAGGTATTCTTAAGGTTGGGTTTATAGACATATGAATCTCCCACCCATTGCTCCTTCAGCATACATATACTGTATTATCTGGAGATGTTGTATAATCTGTATTAGGGTGCAATCCTAACCAACTTTCCAGCTCCAGGTTACAGGCAATGCAGCTCCGAGTTAAGGCAACAAACGATGCAGCTCCGAGTTAAGGGAGGGAATGAATGTCCCCTTCTCCCATAGAGCCTCCTGCCCTGTCCAAATCCAGCGCAATGCCGGTGACAATAACACTCACCAATGTCTACATTGCTTTGCTTCCTCCAGGCAGTGGTGTTTCTACAGGGATGGCAAAGCTCTAAGTTTTGCAAGAAGCCTTACCTTGCAGTGGAAATCACTCCTCTCCTGCACCGTTTTAGCCAATCTTGGCGTTGCTTACTGGCTACAGCAGCAAGGGAGAGGAGGGATTTACACGACAGGGTAAGGCTTCTTGCAAAACTTAGAGCTTTGCCATCCCTGTAGAAACGCCTCTGCCTCCAGGCCTTTGGGGCCAGCATTGGCTTGCTGCTGGTGCTGGGGGTGCTTTACAGCATCTTTCACAATGGCAGCGCTGGCAGTACGCTCACAGCACCCATGTTGTAGGGCTCAGAATTGGGCCCTAAGAGTGCAATGCACAAGACTCTTCCGCCGGCCCAGGAGTGTTGCAAATGTGCCATAAGGCAAATTTGCGCCTCCTTTCAAGTTAGGGAGGCTGTTGCGCCAATTCCCAGACTCCCACCAGTAAGTTTAGGCCAGCCGAGGGCAGCCAATATGGGGAAGGCAGGGAGAAAGTGGATTGGGTGGAAGAAGGCAGAGAAGGGAAGGCTGGTGAGCGGGCAGCCCAAATACTCCCTGCCTGGCAATGCAGCGACACTAGACATGGCTAGTGTCTGTATCCTGTAGGAGATTCGGCATAATGAGGCCTCCTTGTATTTGGGGTTTTTCTTCCTATAATGTAGGTATTGCAGCAACATCCTTGAGGGCAAATAGTACCAAATTTACTGTTTGCTGTGTAATAAACTTTTTTCATGGCTGACCTTACACTCTCTGCTAGTGGCGCATTGCAACTGGTTTAGCAATTGGTAGTAACTTGTCAAGAGGGAAGACCATGCCTCAGTGAAGGGAGTTACATTAAAATCTTCCAGTCCACCAGTTTTATGATTCTGTGAGCTTGCATTAAAAGTGTTCCATTGGTTAAAGATTAAGGAAAGTGGACTGTTCCAAAGCAGGGCCAGCATCTATGAGACTTTCTGCAATGAGTGTCTCATGCAGTGGAAAGGTGCAAGGTGTGTGTTCCTGCCTCTATTTATCTACTTCTAGTGCTCCTGCTCCTGGGAATCAAAAAGGAAGGGAAGAAGGGACAGGAAGTTTGAAAGACAAGAGAGTGGAAGGCTAGAGCATCTCTGGAACATGAGAACTGCTTTAACCCAGGGCGCTCTAAACCCTGCCCATGGGCTGGGGTTTGGAGAAACTCTTCTGCCCTGTGAGTGGCGCTTACTGTTCTGTTGAAGCACCACTCCATTTTCAAGCTGAACTGGTGGCAGGGACACTCTGGACAGTTGCATCTATGCCTGGCATCCTGCTGCACAGCCTTCTGGGAAGCCAAGCATAGACACAACTGCCCAGAGCATCCCTGCCACCAGTTCAGCTTGAAAACAGACAACAGAACAGAAAGCACCGCTTGGTTTGGGGAAGGGTTTTTGGGTGCACAGCAGTTGTGAGTTTGGTGACTGCTGCTCTAGCCCACTATTCTCAGCACCTCCACATTTCCTCTTCCCCTTTTCTTTTCTGAATGGAAAGAGCAGGTGGAATGGAAGATAAATGGGGGCAGATTTGATATGTTGCCTCTGCTATTGGAAGATCTTGGATTGCCCTGCTTTAAAGAAAGAAAATCTTGTTCTCCTCCTGGAATGGAGAGTCTAATAATGGAGAGCAAGTGTTGTTGATTGTGCTTACATCAGGTTCACTATCTATACAAAAAAAATGCTACAGGTGTAAGAGCCCACACAGATGTCCTTAATACCTGAATAACTTCCTGTGATGCCACAATAGACAAATAAAATGTGTTAGTGTTGTCCAAACGTTTATAAAAATGTCCCCTTGTACAAAACTATCGGCACAGCTGCTTTGGGAATTATGCATTAAGTGCTGACAATAGTCATTCCCAAATACTGATTCATGTGTTTAGTTGAATAGTTCACATGTGATTATGTGAAACCGACAATATTGGACATATCCTCAGGCGAGTACGATCTGAAACCATGGCAGCTGTGTTTCTCAGCAAGTAAGTCAAGTGAGGTTCAGTTCAGTCTCATTGATTTATAGTTTGGCTACTAACACAGAAAGAATGGTTGATGCTTCTGGAGTACTTAATTTTCCACTGGTGGCAATATTCCATAGAAGCCAATGGAAAAAATGCACTGTGCCTTTGCAGTCTAGGTATAAAAAATCAGATATAAAAAAATCAAACAAAGTGCATAAGTGCAGATATACCCCATTATTTATTTTATTAATTTAAAAGGTTTATTAAAATCTTTAAATAGCTTTTTAAAATATTTAAATCTAAATTAAAAGATTTATTTAAAAGATTTTTACCCCACCCTTTTCTCCAGTAAGGGGGACTTAAGGGACAAGGGGACTCATTACACAGTGAACCTAAATATGCTCCTTCAGAAACCTCAAATTTGCCAGGGTGGATCTACGAGGCAACTCACACTCACCTGAAGTTCTAGCCCATAAGATAGCATGCATTCTTATTTTGGAAGCTAAAGGAGATAGAAGAAGTTGGAACCAAATTGAATCCTCTGGGTGGGGCTATTATTTACATTGCATTGGTACAAGTCAGACCAAAGATGAATGGCTCCGCTACCAGAACTAGCATTCCAGCAACAGTGTGCAGTTTACAGCTTTGCAAATGCGGTTACCGAAGCACGTGTGGCCATGTGCTTTCAGACCACTGCCATAGATGCCAGGAGCACTCCGTGCACAGCAGAAGCAAGAAGTCATCAGTAAGTTGGCTAGGTGGACAGAATGGGGGAGGGAGTGGGTGGATTGTGGCGGGATGGGGTATGTTGGAGGTAGGGATGGGGTGTATCCAGTAGTGTCCGCTCAGGAACTTCTCAACATGCCCACTTTGTCTTCTCTGACTTGCACCAACTATAGAGCTGGTCGGTGCAAGTCTGAGAAGTCTTGGTAAACCAAGGAACTTACAGGGCAAAAGATAAGATTGGGCTGTAGGAGTGACAGGAATCAACTTCCTAGATTAATACTTGTTTTATAAGGCAACCTGAACTTTGATCCCTACCCAGAGAAACAAGATCTAGTTGGAGGATGTTTGAACCATAAAAACTAAATTTTCTGCTTCATTTTACCTGTGATTTTCTGGTCTGGGACCTCAGACTGTTTTTCAGAAGCTGAATCCAGATGATGAGACACCAGGTTTAGCTGTAGTGTAGTTCTCTAAGCCCAAGTGCTAACTGAAGGGAAGAGCACTTCTCCTCATGTGCAGAATGCTGCAATAAAAAACATTTGCTCGTAATGGGAAGGGAAGACAAGAACTGCAGCCAAAATCAGGCTTCCTCCTGGGCCAGGCTCAATTTCAGTGGGTTGGAGACCCAGAAGAGGTGGAAAGAAATACTCCATCAGACAGAAGCAAGGAAGAATGAAGAGCCTGCTGGAGCTGTGAAAAGAAAGTCAACTCTTTGTTTGGATAAGAGCAAGAAGGTAAAAAAATAATTCTAATCTGGCCCCAAAGCTATAGCACATCAGCAAGGAAAATAGTTGCTGCTCCCATGATGATATTCTGATAGATAACCTGAGTGCATGGTTTGACCCAGGGCATCTGTGTGCAAGTCCTTTTCTGCTTTGCTAAGCAGAAAAGCAAGATTGGGATAGGCCCAATCCTACCCCCCTCCCCTGCCCACATAACTAGCATTGAGCCAGCAGAGGCTGCTTTAAGGCAGTTGCAAAGGAGCCTCCACCAGTGCATGCTGCAGGCCCACTGGAGGAGAGGCCGGAACAGTCTGTCTTCTGCGCACCAGTGGATCCATGGAGATCTGCCAAAGCAGGTAAGTCCACACAGGTAATAGAAAGGAGGCAGGGAGGGGTAAATGGGGGGGGCAAAACATGGCAGTAGGAAGGGGGCAGATCATTGTGGGAGGGGGACAGTTTTGGTAGCAGCACACACCAAATCCTAACCCCCTTCCCAGGCCTGATCCATAGCAGCTGCTGGGGCTTATCCCAGGGCAATGGGACAAATGAGTTATTGCACTCAAGTCCTGCTTGGGACTCCCTTGAAGCATCTGGTTGGCCAACATTAGAAGCAGGATTCTGGATTGGATAGATTCTTAGGTTCTGTAAAATGTAAATGCTACCTCATAGGGTTGTTGTGGCAATGTAAGAAATATTTACTGAAAACCACTTTTTCACATCAAACATTGCTATTAAGCGTCAGTAGCAAAAACAATAAATTTAAAATATATAGATTAGGAAGGGTTTTGAAAGTGATACTTGCACCTATTTGTCACTATATTAGCAGTAAGCTACCTTTAAGAGGCTGTGTGAGTATGTTTGAAGGTTGTCACCTCAATGAGAAAAACAAGATGGTAATATATTGAAATTATTTATGTATTACCTTTTCATTCCCGCCCATCCTTCAGGGAGGCATACATCATACCACCTCCCACTTAAATTGCATTTAATATTGTTGATCATTGCAGTTGAGCATTAATATGAAAAGCAATTTGCAGGATTCCCAGGAGGTGGCAAGTGCAACTACAGTAGATCTGAATTCTCTCTCTCTCTCTCTCTCTCTCTCTCTCTCTCTCTCTCCCCGGGCTCAATCCTAACCTGGAGTTAGGCCGGCACAGTTAGACCAACAAAGTTTGGCCAGCACCAGGGCCACCATAAAGTGTGTTTGGACCACTCTTGGAGTCAGGGAGGATGGTGCAAATCTGTGTGCGGCCTCTCTGACTCCGAGAGTGGTCCAAACATACTTTACGGTGTCCCTTGTGCCTGCCCAACCTTGCTGTCCGAACTGTTTCTACCTAATTCCAGGTTAGGATTGCGCTCTGTATGTGTGTGTTTGGGGGGGGGGGTATCATTGCTCTGCAGCAGCCTTCATCAAAGAAGAGAGCTAGATCCCTTCTTGTTTGATGCTAATAAGGCACCTGAGACAGAAACGTCAGAAAAGACCCTGCAACAAATAGATCATTTAAATTGTAGCAAGTCGCCAGGCCCAAGTTTTCATCCCAGAGCTCTGCAATGATTCAGGAATGAAGTGGGAGAGCAATTGCTAAGAGACATACAGAAGCAACTCCTACAGATTTTAGAATCCAACTCTTTTCATTTATTAATGAGCGTTTCACATTACCTGGTCCTTTTTTTGCTTTTAGGAAACTAAAGAGGAGGAGGAGGAGAGAAACACCTTGGTGAATTCTGTGTACCACTCGCAGCATCTAGTATAAGATTCCCCACTGTGATCTTGACATGACCACTTATCTCTTTGGCCCCACTCCGGTGCCTCGCCTGGAACAGTCTCCTTCCACTGGAGTGCAGGCAGTTCTTCCCTATTGTAATTCACAGGCTCATATGCCCTATAACCAGCCCAGGGCCCATATGAGCTGTGAACTTTCAGCAGAGTTTGTCCTTAAGCACTTACAAGCCCAGGCAACAAGGCACACAGCCAGTGGTGGGATTCAAATAAATTAACAGCTGGTTCTATGATGTCATAGCCGGAGCTAAAAAAAA
>JAJKFI010000029.1:5182644-5206849 GCA_029204185.1 Lerista edwardsae | reverse complement strand
AGTAATGTATTTTGCAAAGCTTAGTGTTTTGCATCATTCATTCTACAGGACATGGAGAGTAGGAATAGAGTGCATAATTTGCTTGCAAAAATTCGTAAGTTCAAGCCCGGGCATCTCCAGATAAGTGCTAGGAAAACCTATCTGAAATTGTAGAACACATGCAATCTACATTATATATTTGTATCTAGTTGTTGTTGTTTAGTCGCTAAATCGTGCCCGACTCTTCGCAAGCCCATGGACCAGCATGCCAGGCCTCCCTGTCTTCCACAGCTTCCGGAGTTCACCCAATTTCATGCTCATTGCTTCGGTGACACTATATAACCATCTCATCTTCTGCCACCCCCTTCTCCTTTTGCCTTCAATCTTTTCCAGCATGAGGATCTTTTCTAAAGAGTCCTCTCTTCTCAGGAGGCGGCCAAAGTATTGGAGCTTCAGCTTCAGGATTTGTCCTTCCAGGAAGCAATCAGGCTTGACTTCCTGTAGGATTGACTGATTGGATCTCCTTGCAGTCCAGGGGACTCTCAAGAGTCTTCTCCAACACCATAATTCAAAAGCATCTATTCTTCAGCACTCCACCTTCCTTATGGTCCAGGTCTCACAGCCATACATGACTATTGGGAAAACCATAGCTTTGACTATGCGAACCTTTGTTGGCAGGGTGATGTCTCAGCTTTTTCTTAAATGGTCTAGGTTCACCATAGCTTTCCTCCCAAGAAGTAAACATCTTTTAATTTCATGGCTGCAGTCACCATCTGCGGAGCCCAGGAAAATAAACTCTGTCACTGCTTCCATTTCTTCCCCTTCTATTTGCCAGGAAGTGATGGGAGTGGTTGCCATGATCTTAGTTTTTTTAATGTTCAGCTTCAAGCCAATTTTTGCACTTTCCTCTTTCACCCTCATCAGTAGGTTCTTTTTCCTCACTTTCCGCTCTGTTTGCTTACTGGGGAAAGATGGATTACAAATCTCTTAAATAAATAAAAGCTTCTGTGAGTAAGTGTTGAAAAAATTGGTCTTAATAGAACAATTGCCTGACTTCTGGACTTCGGACACACTTGGACTGGCAGCCAGCTTGGTGACGGTATCCCCAGTGTCAGATGGTCCAATTGCCCAGCACCTAACCCTGACCAAGGCACGACGGGACTCTTCTGGCTTCTCAGGTTCCTGTGTGTTTTGCACAAACACTTTCAAGCATATTCTTACAACAATAAAAGTCCCAGCTGCTTTAAGAAACACAAGCAAGTAATAGCAGAGAGTGTATCAAGAAGCTGTGTTTTGTACCCAAGACCACATTCTGAGGCATTTCTATGACCTTGTGGAAACAAAAACATTCCCACAGCCCTGAGTTAGGGTGAGACAATGTGCACACATTTTGTTCTTGATGCATTCATTCCAGGCCAGATCATCCATTTTCATATTATGGAAGAATTTAGTTGTATTTGCTCCTTGACTCAGGGCCCAATCCCTTCTAACTTTCCAGTGCTGATGCAGCAGTGCCTCTGGAAAGTGCGCTGCATTCTGTGGTGAGGGGGCAGTCATAGAGGTTTCCTCAAGGAACATTTGTACTGCAGCTACATTAGCGCTAAGAAGTTGGATAGGATTGGGCCAGTGGTGAAATTCAGCCAGTTCTCACCAGTTCTGCAGAACCGGTTGTTAATTTTAGGTTGGGAGAGGGAAGAAAGGCAGCGGCCACCCTGAAGGAGATAGAACCGGTTGTTAATTTATCTGAATTCCACCACTGGATTGGGCCCTCATTTTCCCTGGTGTGAGAGGTCATTTCAAAGCTAAAGCTCTCATAATGTAATTTTAGGAACAATTCAATACGTTACTAATGGATAATACTGTATAGGCATGCCCCAGTATCCATTGGGGTTCCTTTCCGGACTCCACCATGGATTCCTAAAACTGTGGATGCTGGGGATGCCTTTTTAAAGATAGGAAAACATCAGTGATTTTGCGGCAACATGGTAAAAAAACATAATTTGTTTAATGTTCCTTTAATAGGCTTCCCAGTATCCATGGTATCCGTAGATAACTAAAACCATGGATACCAAATCAGTAGATACCAGGGCACATCTGTACACCTATATGTAGGCACCTTGGCCTGACTTCACATCTCCTTGTTTTTCCCTTGTTCATCTATAAAATGTGCATTTTTGTTGAGAGAATCTGATATTAATTTCACAAGCAACATGCAGAACTGCTACAAGGACTTCTCCATCTGTTCTAGTTGCATATCCAACACATGTTAAAAGTGCCTTTGGTCTCTTTGTCTCCTGAAAAGCACTGACGCATGGAGGGTGTTCTCAGTGAATAAGTAGCTCCAAAGCATTGACACAACTTTCATGAGTACAACGGTTTTCTTTCTGCATAAGCAGACAGAAAGCTCTGTTCATACATGGAACATTTCTCCACAAAGACAACAGAAAAATCCCTTCATGTGTGGGGCTTTAGACGGGACCCCCATTATTATGTCTAGTTCAGCCTGTAAACAGAAACAGAAGGTCACTGTGATAGTTTGTCACAAGAATATGTTAAAAGTGAATTATGATTTAGTCCAGGACTAAGGGTGAGTTCACTCATTCTGACTGTTCACACCAGACACAACATGATGAATCACCACAGATCTTTCCCTCCTAACATCTCCCAACTTGGTTCCCATTTTAGACTGGCAAATGGTCTGTTGTGACTCACTGCTAACACTAGCAGTTTCTCATGGTTAAAATGATAGCTGAAATAACCACCTTTCTGGAATCTGTCATGAAAAAATCATAACCTGGGAAATAATTCTAAAGAGTTCACACATTGCAGGAGATGTGTCTGTGTGCTGATTGGTCCAGGAGTATCTACCAGGGTTTTATTTGTTGAATAAAAATGGGTACCTTGGCTACTGCTGATAGATCGCAGAGGACTATCTGTCAGGTCGAGAGAACCATCCATGCGGCGGGGTGGAAGCTGAGTGAGTTTTTGTCCGGCCTCTGTCTCAGGATAAGTCCGTACTGTAAGGCACAGAGAAGGCTGAACAAGAACATCCCTTAGCATGGCTGAATTCAGATCTTCAGCAGCCTTTTTATTAATTTCAAGAATTTCATCACCAGCTTTCAAGCCTGCAAAGAGAAAGAAACAGATTAAAATTCACAGAGCAAGATATTTGTAGGGTGGGTTTAAAAAAAATGGTTTATTTCCCCCCCCCCCACAGATTTTGTTATTTGAAAGGCAGAAAGTGGTGTTATGTGCTTTCATTCGAAATTCTCATTCCAAGTTCTCCTTTTTATTATTTTAAAACACTTTAAAAGTGCATTAAGTTGGTGATAGATGTGCTACAGGATTAGCTGATTCAGCCACAATTTTATTTCTAATTGGAAAAATTATTTTAATTTGTGGAAAGAGGAAGTAGGCTCTGATCTGGCCACGGAGCTATTTTAAGCATGGGGGAGGCCCATGGAGGTGGCAGCAAGTCTCCCCAACCTTCTGGACAACCCCTC
Organism: Lerista edwardsae; assembly: GCA_029204185.1. Classification (NCBI taxonomy): domain Eukaryota; kingdom Metazoa; phylum Chordata; class Lepidosauria; order Squamata; family Scincidae; genus Lerista; species Lerista edwardsae. The sequence continues at coordinate 5,203,367 of JAJKFI010000029.1, read as the reverse complement.
GACCCCCCCCCAGGTAGGCCAGATGCCCCGAAATGCCTGCAGCGCCTTGATTACTGTGTCACCACCAAACAGCAATTTTTGGGGCCACTTAAGGAAAAAAGGCCTTATTTTGCTCTCTATGGTAAGTAGCGACCCACCATTTGAAGAGCCCTGCTATTATATACCAGCACTAGCACATGGCAGGGGTGTGCATCAAATGGGATCACACCAATGGATCAGATCAGTTTTGTACATTATCTTTTTACCATGCGCAGTATCTTACAGCCTTTATCTTGTTTGTCTGTTCAATCAGTCTGAGGCTGGCAGCGCAATCCACCACCCCTCATGGCCAGCACAAGACACTTAGGATTGTGCCCTAAATAAAAATTACTTCCGTTCTGCCCATGGAAGGAGTAACGCAGAAATAAGTAACTTGGCTAAGATAATTATATGAATTCATGACTGAGATTTAAGGTCACGTTTTGTGCGCTACTCATGGTTCCAAGAACATTATTTAGTAATTACTGCAAACACCTAGTGGATTACAAAGAACTATTGTTTTTAGAACCCCTCACTTTTTGTCACTTGTGGGAGAAGAATCACATTTATGAAATTTATGTTGCTACTATGTTGTGTTCAAGGTTCTTTCTTAATACTAGAAGATATTCATGCTCCTCAGTTATTCTTACTGATGGGAGCAGCAGAATGAGTAAATAAAAAATTCAGCTCCTCCACACCTTGTCTTCTAGGATGAACACTTCCTGTGTTTGAGCTAAGATATTCTTATAGATGCCAATTCAGTAAGAATCATGCATAGATACAGTACATGTACAGATAGATACAGGTACAGATAACATCTTTTAACTTTCAGAAACAGGATATACAATCGCTTTTCAACATTATCCTGTTATCCATTTTAGAATGATTTTATAAATTATTTTAAATTTAAGAAATGGATTGAAGAACAAAGAAATCTGGTTGGGCTATTATTAGACTGGGGAGGGAGGGATGGGTGTTCAGTAGGTTTCATGATTTACAGTTATGTTTAATAAAATTAAACCCCAACCTCATTCTGGTGTCTTCCTTGGGGGTGGTGCAAGGGTAATAGGCTACTTTAGAATGACAGATGCAAGAGCGTGGCAGCAAGATACAAGTATCTGTACAAGTACAAGTACAGATACAAGTATCTGACCCTGAGGCATCTGGTGAGTCGCTGTGGGATATAGGAAGTTGGACTAGATGGGCCTTTGGCCTGATCCAGCAAGGCCTTTCTTATGTTCTTAGTTATTTTGAGTAAAGTAGGAGGGAGGGTATAATTTTGAATGGGTAAAAGAGGAAGTTCGGACCCAGAAACATTTTAAAAGGAAAAAATATCTCTTAGATCAGCAGTTCTTAAAACTGGGGTCGCAATCTGATTTTTGGTGGATTGCAAAACTGACAAGTCTATATTTAAGTCTAGTAAAGCTAGATGGGCCCTGATAAGAGTGTCATTTTAAAAGTGAGTCCTGGTGCTAGAACGTTTAAAACCTCTGCCGTAGTATCATACCTTTCTTGAAAGCCAGACCCGTCTCTTTAACACAGTTCACATGGAGCCGACGAATCCCTTCTTCTTCCGCAGAGGATAGAGAAAAGCCTGTTGAAATATTCAGTAACAATACTAAGTATCTCTTCAATTCATTATGCAACTATTATGTAAACAAAAAGATGCAGTTAATTAATTGACGCTGAATGACTGTCCAATAAATTTAGTCCCATAAATTCTATCTACAGGGGGGCTGTATCCATGGTTTCACTTATCTGCAATACCCACGTCCCAGCCATTAAGTTGTTTAATAGATTTGCCCCACGAAAAAGTCTTCCCTAATCAAGCTTACAGGCTCATAGCGACCTTCAGGCTTCTTCTCAGCCGTCAGGATGCTTGAAAAAACTAGACAGAGGTTAACAGGAAGTAGTTAGCTTCCACTTCCTGTTAACCTCTGTCTATTTTTTTTCCAAACGTTCAGGCTGCTGGGACACAGCCTGAAGGTTGCTATGAGCTTTTATGCTTTTAGCAAGACATTTTCATTCAGTAAGCCTTTCAAACAACATAATGGGTATACGGGGGGCATGCAGGGTGGGCAGGGCATGGAGAGAGCCACTAGCTCTATCCGCAGTTTCCGTATCTGTAGAGCGTCCATTGATCTTACTTGCTGTGAACCGTGAACTACAATGAATGCCACAGTACGTGGGTCTGGCCAAGGAGAAGTCATTTCACCAATAATATTTGTTTCGATTTGCTGAAGTGAAGTGAATCTCATATATGCAGAATCTGGAAAAGGTTAACTTGTGAGTTACAAGCTAAGACTGTTCTCTCAGCTGATTAAAACACAATTTTCATCAGACAGCCATTCTAAAAAATCAAATGATATATGTAAGATTAGAACAACTTTACTACATCAGGCTCTCATTTGGGTTCTTAACTTCAAAAATCCATTTCCAGTATAAAATCCATTTCCAGTATAAAATGGGAAAAAATAAATTAAAATTATACATATATAGAAACTATCAGTATTGATGGCTTAATAAGATTCCTATTGCTGTGTATCACTGACTCATGAAAACTCATTACACTGCTTATTTACATTACACTACTCATTACACTGCTTATATAGTTTAGTGCCTGGAAAATATATTTTGGGGAAAAAACCCTCAAAATCCTGAATGAAAAGAGTGCACTGTGTGTAATAGCTGCAGGTGTCCTTGTCTCAAGGTGAATTAAGTTACTATCATCAACTCCTAAGTTTGCAGGATGTAAATACATGTTCACAATCGTGCATTATTTATTGCAGCTTCTCCAAAATGGGGCATTTGCTGCAATGGAATTCTGTGACTTCCTAGGGATATGTAAACTGGCAGTTTGCCTTTTTGTTCATTAAGCAAAATATTTTTGGCCCCCCAGAAGACAATGAATTTAACACAGAACTGGACATCAGCTACAAAGAAGCAGGTATGATATTCAAAGACATTTTCAGGATGAAAAAGAACTTTGATTCATCATTACAAAAACAAACAAACTGCTCCTTGATAATTAGTTCATGATCACCGTAAGCAATTCTAATCTATACAGCCCGATCCTATTGCTGCATGGAAGTATTTACAACAGTGGAAATTGTGATAATGTGCAATGGTTTTCTAATGATCAATTAATAACGGAATTCAATACAGGACTAATGGAATTAAATTACATAATAAATTAAATAAATAATAGGAATTAATAACAGGAATTAATTAAAATTATTTATATCAGTTTACCACCATAGTCATACTGAGTCTGTGTCACCCATGCATTGGCAGTCAGCAGACCAATTTTTTAAGTCAAGACTACTCCCAGAAGAATCACATCTACCCATATTCGCCAGCAGAGAATGGGAATGACATTGAAAGAGAATTGCAGTGGTTTATAGAGGACATTGGTCTCAGTTTCTGTTCCCTCAGTGTGCTTGCACACCATGGGCTGCTACAAGTAACCCCATGGGTATAGTTCATTGATTTTTAAAAAATTAATCATCTGGACTGAAAGCATTGAAGTATTTAAAAAGAAAATTGCTTTTGACATAGAGCAGTAGTTCTAGCCCATACAGTGGAACCATGTTCAACTTTCCTTGTCTTATGGTGCCAGAAAATGAATGCATCTGTGGCATTAAAAGTATATTTTAAATCCCATGTGCATATATATGCTTTGCAGTGTTTACCATCTTAGAAAGCTGTGTGTGTGTGTGTGTGTGTGTGTGTGTGTGTGTGTACACACACAACTTTAATTATTATAAAAGCTGCGGATGCCAGTTAAAATGCATTCTGTTTTCATAAGGTTTAATTTTCTTTATCACAAAATGCCCATGCTCTTCTAGAAAAAAATATCACAAAAAACATTTCTAATCCCAGGAATGCATTTATTTTGTGACAAGGAAAGTCAGTGGCATAATAATGTAAGGTGCTTTAACAAAAGAAACACCATCAACAATAGGCATGTTATCACACCTCAGGTACTAAATGTCAAGATTCTGCCAGTAAGTATTAATCATTTAAGCCTTTTGCTTTCAAATACAATCCAGCACTGCCACTTTGTAGCATACCTCCATATTCTGCCCTGCAGCTGTATAATAAGCAGTCTGGGGATTTGAAAATGTTACACACTAAAGCACAGTAGCCCAAATAAACATTAAAGATGCAGATTGCTCGTGCAGTGGGTTGAACTGCAAAGACAAAGCAATATGAAGAGAATTTGTCTGTCCACAGGGCAATCTTGATCGTCCAAGCTGATATTTTTAGAATCCTGGAAACCTCAACAGATGAGTTGCTGGACCAAAATAGAGGGCCTTATTTTGCCCTATCTTTCACCCAAACTTTCAGCATAGATTTTATCATTTCAGAGGCTGCATAACTCCCATTGAAAGACTGCCACTCCTTGCAAATAATATAATATCAAATAAAGCACTTTCCATGCTCAAGATTGCTTCTATGCCATCCTCTAGGTGTGGCAAAGAAAAAGTGGTGAGATCACACAGCATCGCATGGCCTGTGTCTCTTCCTTTCAAGTGAAAACTTCCATTTTGAAGGAACCAATTTGCAGTGAGACTGTACCTTTTTCCCTCTGCTGGCAAAGTGTGTGAGAAAGAGAAAGAGAGGCAGTGGTATGATACACAGGTCAATCCCATCTCACCTCTTGGCAAAGTCCTGGACAAGTGGGTGGCACTGTGTATCATTGTGCAAAGCTCTTTTTTGGCAAAGAATGGTTTGTCTTTCAGTAAAAACTTTATACCCACCCCGAATAGCAACTTTTGCTCTGAAAGTCAAATCTCTGAAAGAAAATTTGGCGCAGCACTTCAGCTGAGACAAGAGAGATTTTTGCCAGAAGGTTGAATTTTTCATGGTTTGGAAGTATGTTTCATGTTCAGTTGTACATGTTGACAACAGAATGATAACCGGTCTTGCAACTGGCCACTTGGGAACAGCATCCTCAGCGCCCATCATAGGTAAAGGTAAAGGTTTCCCCACGACTGAATGGTCTAGTCATGACCGACTGTAGGGCGTGGTGCTCATCTCCGTTTCTAAGCCAAAGAGCTGGCGTTTGACCAAGGACAAACTTTCATGGTCATGTGGCCGGCATGACTATATGCCAAGGTGCACGGAACACCATTACCTTCCCACCGAAGTGGTACCTATGTATCTACTTGCATTTTTACGTGCTTTCGAACTACTAGGTTGGCAGGAGCTGCGACAAGCAACGGGAGCTCACTCGGTCGTGTGGTCTCGAACTGCCAACCTTCCAGTCAACAAGTTCAGCTCAGTGGTTTAACCTGCAGTGCCACCACCATCCCATCACAAACAGACCCATTAAATAGATTTTATATTTATATATAGCTAAACAGTATATAAAATAGATTTTAGAGCTTATGGCCAAGGACAAATTCTTTTATGTAAAAATGAGAAGGAGGGGAGAGAGAAAAATTTCCAATATAAAAATCTGAAAAAATAACCCAAACTCACCATAGTTTTCAGACAATGTATCAGATTTCTCAATCTGAATTTGCTGAGTAATTTTCTCACATATTTCAATTTCTTTATATAGCTGAAACAAAACCAAAAATAATGGTTACAGAGAGCTCTATGTTTGTTGCTTGCTATTTTGCTCACAATTTTTTTTAATGTAGGGAGAAAACATTTGTAAACATATACAAGAAAAAAATCCACTGGGAACATTCTACATATGTGCCTTCACACTTATCCAGTAGCATAGCTACAGGGAGATGGTGTGAATTAAATATTGTAGGCACTGCAATGCACTGTGTAAGTGGCCCCTCCCACTTGCCGTCAGAACGATGTTGCTATGCAGAATGGCTCCAATGGTGAGTGGGAGAGGCTGTTTATATGTCATGATTCTGCGCCTGTAATACGTACTGTAGCCCCCCTGTAGCTAATCTACTAGACATAACGGCCAAACCCCACCAAATCAAACTGGTTCTTGCAAGGTTAATTTTTGCCCAGCACTGCCCAGTCTCTCCCTGCCACCAAGGAAAAATTAGCAAAGTGCCCTATAGAGGATGCTTGAACCAGGCACACAGCTGCACGGTCTTTCTAGTGGCTGTTGCTGGTGGTCTGCCTGTCAGCACTTTGGGACAGGGAGCCATTTAATTTTATTATTATTACTACTATCTGCCTGTAAACCGCTTTGTGAACTTCATGTTGAAAAGCGGTATATAAGTACCTGTTGGTTGGTTGATTGATTGATTTTGTTGATTTTTCCTCAGCTGTAAGAAGAGGAGGTGAAGATGGCAGCAAGCAAGGGAGAGCGGGAAAGTTCAAGGACGGAGAAACCTGACAGCTTGAACAGACTTCCCTGTGTTGCTATGTGTGTTAATTCAACCATGAAATGGGTTGGCAGCTGACTGAAGAATGCACCATGGGCCCTCTTTTTATATTATGCTTGTTTCCTCTCTTTAAGGAATAGGAAAGGAGGAAGTTTTTAAAAAGAAAACACATGGCTGCATAGATACACTTTTAGCTGTTTAGCTTCCCTACCCATGGTTCTTCCTCTTCATCCCACCCCAGAGAGAAAAATCAGGGGAAGCAGGATAGTAGCAAGGTAATGAACCTGTACACTGCACTACTATGAACTGGGTCTATGAACTTTCCTGCCTTAATACTGAAAGATCATCTATGCATAATAAATGTTCAAAATTCCGATTAATACTAAAAAAAATAGTACTTTCACAGCAGGAAAAGAGAAAGTGGAGCAACTACTATGTAGAGCAATCTTTCTGGATATCATAGCACTGCCTGAAATATCTAGCAAAGTGGAGAGGGGACACAGCCCAGCTGAATCAACCAAAAGGGGTCTGGCCGATGGTTGTGAAAATGTTCCATAAATAGCTGAGGCCGATTCCACCTCCATCATGAATGCTTCTGCAGAGATTCATACATGACTCTGACACCGGAAACAAGGATCTGATTGAAAAAGCAAAACGTACTACTGCTATGTCCACATTTTTCAAAATACATCTTCTTATACATAAATGTAGTCATCTCTCTCTATATGATATTGCAAAGTGAAAAGCACTTTTAGACATATATTGGTAGTGAAGACAAATGGCTATCTAATATTAAGCTTCATTTTCAGAAATTTAAATTTGACTTTGGAATGATAGCAAAGCATTTCTTTTTTTTATGCAGCAGTCCCAGTCATCTCCCCTAGAGGTCAGAATTTACTCTCTTTTCCAGTACATTTATCAAGGTCCAATGATTCAGTGGAATGTAGATTTTATATATATTTTTCTCAAGCATATCCTTGTATAGGCTAATTGAAGCCAATGTGCCAAATGTTATGATCCTTACAAAAGATCTGAATTTCTTTTCTCCAACTTAAATGACCAAGACATCTCTGATCTTTGCCTTCCAACTATATCAGCTCCTCTATGCTGCTTCGTATGCCTGGAAAAATCTATTCTCCTGTATTCATCCAGACACTTCCCCTTCTTCCTTCAATAGCAATTCATGAGCTATGAATTTTTGTATTTTGCTGGAAAAGTGAATCACTAAATGAAGAAGAAAAATTCTTTGTTCCTCTCACATATAACACTTGTTTCCTGTGGTTTCAATATCCTTCCTAGTTATGAATATTGAAAGCTTGCAATTATTTACTCAAAAGAAAGAGTAGTACAAAGGAAATTTTTAAAAATTGAGTTGCACAGAATTACTGAAGAATTTGCATTACCAGTTCATAGATATCCTCCTCCGACTTTGGTACATAAAACTGAATTTGGTTTCCTGTCAGGAACTTAAGACGCAGATAGTGAGCTGAATAATCCAGCTGATGTGCCTGAAACAAAAAGAAATGTGGGGTTTAGACCAAGAGATTCATGAGAATACATGCAACCATATATTTAAATTGAAATAGGCTCCCTATAAATGATGGAAAGGTCTTCAATTCTTAAAATAAGATTTTAAAATAAGTATTGTCTAAACAACCCATGAAAAAGAACTTATTCTCCACTTGGAAGATCAATGCTCACCTCTTTTTTCCCTGGTGTTTTCATAGATAAAAGCTTTACTCCAAATGAAACAAACAACTCTGCTCATGAAGCACATGGCTGAAAATATGACTGTTGCCAAGGTTGGTGTCAGGCTGCCAAGGCCTTGTGCAAAGCCCCCTCCCTGCAAAGGCCCTCCAGTACATAAACTGAATGTGCGCCCAGACCTCTCCCTTGTTTCCCTCCCTTGTCCCCCACAGCTTGATTTCCCAATTTAAAAATCAAGGCAGATGTGCAGCTGAGAGAAGATGTGCAAATGAGAAGAGCACTTTCCTTCTATCTGTCAGTGTAATAAAATATTTTAAGATGCATACTATAACAGACTAGTTTGATTCTAAAACTTGCTATAGTCTGCAATCAAGATAACAATTACTTGCAACTTTTGAATTTATTCCATGCATTATACATAACAATACCACAGCTGAAGTGCACAGCAAACTATCTCTCTCAGGTGAAATAGCTTGCATCATTAAATAGCAATGTTAGTTACAGTTAGCTGAGAGTTATGGGATTCTCATCGCCCCCACCTCATTTCCCTATGATTTCCTGACCTATTAAATTGGTCTAGAATGCAAATGTATGCAAATTCTACTTTCATTTTTGATGAGTTCACAAGTCTTGAAGCCAGAAAAGAATCCCCAAACTAAGTTGGACAACTGCAATGTCATCTTCCTGCTATAGGAGATCAATAGCAAAACGTACATCGAATGAAGTATAGGGTTACATTAGTCCGGTAGAAGCCAGCCTTACTTATCCTTCAGCTACTTGCCCAGTCTACCTTCCTATTCCCCCTCTGCCACCACAGTACTTTTTTTTTTTTTTCAACTGGAAGGATGCTATTAAAGATGAATAGTATCTCCCCATTAGAAGTCTTCTGAATGCCTGCCATACCACAAAAAAAACCAGCAGCATTGCACTGGGATGTTCAGCACTGAAAAAGAGCCATCCTAGCAGCCTCTTCTGGCTTATAAGACTCAGGGCGCAATCCATGTCTGGACGTTGTGCCTGCCTGACTCCTGAGTTGTTGCAGATGTGCCTTACGGTAGGGCTGTATTAACCTGTGGCTGGGCCCCTAGGCTTTCGAGTATTTTGGGCCCCCTCTGAAACTCTTCAGGAAAGATCCTGCCACACTAAATCAAAGGCCCTGGTGGACAGGTGGGCAGACAAGGTTCACATCCATCCGTCCGTCCCCCGCCATACAAATAAGGCCTCCGCAGCTCAGTCACTTTTCCATTGCATTGTTACAAAACACACATGGCCATCTTTGCAGCCAAACCCCAACCTTAGGCAATCCAGCCACAGGCAGGCTTCTCATCACAAGTGGACCCAGGCTTGCATGCAAGCTCCCCACCCACCCCCACTCCTAAGATAGCAGAAACATAGGCAGGAATCTGAGGGGCAAAAAACAGAAAAGTCAGGCACTTCTTTTTCCAATAGGGGGGAAAAACCTCACAAGCGGAACGAGACTTGCATGGTAGCTCCCGAGTGATGCAGTCTCCATGTGCAACCCAGCTCAATCCCTGGAGGCGGGGCTCGTCCCACATGATTCTTGAAGAGCTCTGCAAGCCTCGCCTTTGCAAGGTCAGACTTGCTGTGGTCTCTTCCCGGCTGGAGGGTTGGGGAGTCCCCGAGCTGGATCTGGAGACCCATGCATTAGGCTGACACTCAGACAAGCCCCCTTGATGGGCCCTAATCCCTGCGGGGCCCCTAGGCTTCAGCCTACTCAGCCTAATGGATAATACTGCTCTGCCTTACAGCACATTTGTGACACTCCCAGGCTGGCGCAAGGGTCTTGCACCGGCCCAGCGAGCACTTTGGATTGCACACACATACAAACTAGTCTTGTGATGTTCTTGAGTCTGGAGAAAGACATAACACCACCCAGAAGCAAGGGAGACGCTGCAAAATGAGTGCTGCTATGTATCCATTTGCCTGAGGGCAATTGTTACTTGCCTCAGGCCTGTGGCAACTTCCACTCTGAGTTGCATAAGCCAGCAGTATTGCTTATGACACTGAGGTAAAATCAGTTCCAGTGTGGCCCATCACATCTATCTCTGTTCTTGAATGCACTCTCTCTCTCTCTCTCTCTCTCTCTCTCTCTCTCTCTCTCTCTCTCTGCATTAATTAGCATAATCTTTTATCTATAGTCAAACATCTCTAATTTTTTTTAAAATTTACATCTCCCCTCACTCCATTCCTTCAAAAACAGAAAAACAGCTGGCTTAAATGTTTTTTTCTTCTTCAGTGTGAGGAAATTTGAAGCCAGGGTAGCAACAACACATATCAGTAAACAAAAACTCAGAAAAGCCTGCCTTTTGAGAAACATTTAAAAATGAAACGTGACAAGCCAGTACAAGAACAGGGAAATAAGACCACATGAATGGAACAGATGACCCACTGCCCTCTTTCCAACAGCCTCTTTCTGTCAGTCAGTGGAAACCCTGTGTACATTCGGCAGATCATTCAGCTTCAGAGCTGTCAAAAGAAAGCAATAACTGAAAGGCATGCCAGGGATATTTAGCCCGACATGTTGAGAAAACCCACAGAAACTAGTGTCTAGGCAGCATCAGGCTAACCACAAATACGGATGGCTATACTGTAGGCTGATGAACAGTGATTCTTGGACTTGTTCCTTATCCTGGGGCAGAGGGAAGCCACTGTTCTCACAGTATGAAGGAGACCTCTGGAAGAGGTCGGTTGTTAGCAAGCTCTTCCCTGAGGCCTACAGGACCACAGCTATGAAAAAGAACTAGACAAACTGGAAGACATTTTTCCTCAGTTTTGAAAAACAAACAGTAAGCTCATTATTAGAGATGACCCAGCTATCTGAAGCCACATACAATGTTCAAGAGGACAATGCAATACTGCCCAAACCCCAAGGCACTACTATGGCTAGTAGGACAGCAATCTCAGGTATCTAGGGAATCTAGTATTTTGAAAGCCTTCAATTCCATTGTCAAAGTAAGATTTACAACACAGGAGTCTTTTAACAACATCCAGAGCATGAAGAGGTTTACATGAAATGTAGAGCTTGAAATGTTTACTATACCAGAACTTGACTGGTTCTCAGATGGCAGATGGCAAACTGATGTGAAATGATGTGGATCAAAGAGTTAAAGGGGAAAGAATGAGCTGAATGCAAGAGACAGAAGAAAGAGATTCATCATTAGATGTTACAGAAAAGAATGAAATCATTAGTATTTTCCTAGGTGGATAATTCAGAAGAGATAGATTCAGTCGGAACCACAAAGCAGTTTAATTGAAACCAAGAAATTTCCAGCTCTGATCTAATTAGCTGAAGGGTTAATTCGTAAAAGGAAGCTGAAGAGGTACTTAGAAATTCTTCACACACTTTAAACTAAAAGGGAAGACAGCACCATAGATCAGCTGAGAAAATGGCTTACTGCTTATGTAAGTGCCCTAAAAATCAAATTATTACTAAGAACATTTTATTCTTAGTAATAAGAATTACTAATCTCTCCTTGGTTACAATGAAACATTTTTTTTCAAAAGGCATCTGTCTCCAGCAATTCAATTGCCAATGAATAGAGTATAAAATTAACCTGGACACATTTTGTTACCTTCTGTGCAACTTTCTCAAAGCATATTTGAATGGAAAAGATTTTTCAAGTATTATATCATTGTGTTTAGTATTTAACTTGAATTGGTTAGTGGATGTTATGGATAATTAAAGCTACAGATTACACAGATGATACTTCCTATAGGTTTAACTCATAACTGTGTCTCCACGTATTTTTATTTTGGAAAATCAAATGCATGTATTATTATATCTCCATCCATTTCCTACACTTAGGGCGTGATCCTAACCTGCTCTGGAGCCAGCCTGCCCTGTATCCAACACAGGTTGGGAGCAGGCTGGAGCCTTCCAGGGGCAAAGGAATGTTTGTCCCCTTACCCCAGGGTAGGCGCCAGTCACCCGTATGGGATTGTTTGGATCTGCGCCTGCTGTATAGCAGGTGCAAGCCCAAGCACACCATGCGGCTCAAATTGGGGTTGCGCAGGCTAGGGATTTGGATGCAGCCATTTGGATGGGACCAAAACTCCACCCCCCTCCCCGGGCTGTCCCACTCACCAGAACACCCTCCTCCTACCCCATTCCACCTTCCCTCTCGTCTTCCCCCCATCCAGCTAAAGTGGAGTGTAAGGGCTCAATTTTGAGGCTGTATGAGCAGTGTCATAAACGTGCTGTAAGGCACATCCAGTGCAGGCAGTAAAGATTTCCTGCCCGTGCTGCTCAACTGCCAGGACAGAGTGCCCAGAGGCGGCAACGTGGGACCAGTACACGTTGCACATAATCCAGGTGAGGCAGGAGGGCGTTCCTGGGTGGAGGAGGGGCAGAGCAGGGGGGACCGGCTGTGACCTTTGCCACTGGATCCAGACCTCCATGTCAGACCCTCACATCTGCACCAGCTAAACAGCCTGCGCAGATGTGAAGAGACCCATTGGCAGGTCTCTGTGCTTATCCGGGGGAAGGGCACGAATGCAATGGTAGCTGTCTGGCTACCTCTGTGTCCGTGGTGGCCAATCAGTTCAGAATTAATATGACCTTTATCACCACAATGCTAACCTGAAGTGCATTAAAACTGTAAAGCGCATTTGGATCACTCTCAGAGTCAGGGAGGACAGCGTACATCAGTGAGTCGGCCTCCCTGACACCGAGAGTGGTGCAATCATGCTTTATGGTGCATTTGTGACACTCCTGGGCCAGCACAAGGGACCTGCGCTGGTCTCACTCCAGGTTAGGTTTGTACCCTGAGAGGATTAGGGATTGGCCTGGCTAAGGTGGACCTGGGACTGCAGCCAGTGCCCAACCATACTGACCCCAGTGCCACCTCTGCTCCCTCTATTTGCCTACTATCTACCAATGCAATCAGCAAACAAAGAGAAGAGTTTGTGAATATGAAGAATGGAAATCACAATGCTTGGGGAAGTTTCAGGTATTACATATTTGCAAGATCCATTTCCCTGTTTAAATATGTGGATAAATGTTCAATCCTAGGCACTCTTGAGAATACCAAAACTGGCTTTGACATACACGGATTCTCAGGCTGACTGCACTGCAACAGTACACATAGATACTACATGTATAGGACACCTACTCACAATATCCTCCTTATGAGTTCATTGTTGAACTACCAAACTATGCTTTAAAATCTGGGGAGTTTGAAAAGGGTTTGCTGTTTAGTGTGGGAAGCTGATAAGGAGGAAGCAGATGACACATCAGTGAATCATATGTTCATGTTACAGCACACATTAACCGGGCTGTTTTGGAGACAAAGTTTGCCTTGATATTATCTAGCACTGATATTATTTAGTGTCAGTGTAGTATCTGAAACAACCAATGGGGGTACAGATGGCCATGGACATGAGAACCAAGATAATTGTTAAGGGGAAAATATATACAATTTAGGGCACTATGCTCTGGTGCAGATTCATTTCAACAGAGCTTGCCCAATATTTCAGTGCAAAATTGTTCTTAGATTCAAGTAGCGTAGACAGTGCCATGGTCAGAAACTGGCTGGGAGTAAATAGTACATGAAGACATTCCAATATCAAACATAGAAAAAAAGAGTTATTTCAGGCTGACCTTTCCACATGCAGCAACTTCAACACACATATGAAATTCCTATGCATGCAAGGTTTTTGACATGTACTTAAAAGGAAGGGGTAGCTCATCATCGGAAATGTAAACATCTGAGGAGCTCTGGATCAGAATATTTATATTTTTATCTATTGAAAAAGAGGGACAGGTCTTTTTTTTAAAAAAAGTATTTAAGCATGCTCTGCTTAGGCAGAATCATTCTTAAAACTAGTGCTGAGGTAACTGCAGGAGAATGAATTCAAAACCCCACAATAATTAAAGAGTGAAAAACCAAAAGAAGGATTACACTTCAAAATTAACTTTCAATAAGATGATTTTCAGGATATATGTAGGAAGAAATTGATTTATTTTCCCTCCTCCAGAAGTAAACATATTTTTCCCCATGCTCATATGCAGAAAATTCAGCACGTTTGGCATATTTGTCCATTTAAAAATTAAGCCACAGCACTACATGTGGAATGGTTTGAAACTGGAATGACAATTCCAAAAGCCCATATCATTTGAAGGGCATTGCGAATAATATTTTTTTACCTTGCAAATCATTTCCAGGACATCTCTTGTTGTGTCCCCTGGGTGGACCACAGTCAAAGCAGATTGGTTATTTGGCAGGCAGTACCATGATGGTGTGAAGTACTCATGAACCCAGATATCAGAGTCAGGGCTATGCGGGTGGACAGTGGTTAATGCCACTTCTTTTTCTCTCTGAACAGAAAAATAAAATGGTTAACACAGTTCTGGGCAATCCATGCAAGTGGGGGTTAATTACAAACCGAAGGACCCAAATGACAGCCATTCTAACCGGATGCTCCAAAGTAGCCATTCTCAATATGGCCTCCTGGGGAGCCCTGGCACATTAGAAGGGGCCCACAGACTGAAAACTGTAAGAAGGGGAGCCCCAAGAGTTTATGGGTGGCCCCTAGTAACTGAATGGATTAAATACCCTGAGAAGAGCTCTTAAGGGGCTATAGCCAAAAAAAGAGGTTGAGAATGGCTGCTCTAAAGGATGAATTCAGTCCCCTGAGAGTTGCCAGCAGGTTCCCCAATGGTCAAACCCCTCTTATCTCTCATTCCTTGACTTCTGTTTAGTATGGAGGAAGTTCCATACATTCATTCCCACTGCAAATGCACAGGCTGCCTTATAGAAATATCATTGGCCCACCTCGCTCCGTTTTGTCTGATGGTGGCTTTTCAGACAGAGTATTTCCCAGCCTTACATGAATCTGGGACCTGCATAAAAAGCATGTGTTCTACCACTGAGGTATAGTCCCACCCCACATCCCTCAAACAGATGCCCAAGAATGTAAGCCTGCTTGCATGGAACTCTTTGTTAAAATTGGACTATCCATGAAATTTGGACTGGTTCAATGCTTACAGAACATAAACTGGCAGTACCATAATATCCCAATCAATACAAGCATAGTGTCTCCTTTGTGTCTTTGTTTAAGACTGTGAACCCCTTCGTGACAGGAAGAAACCATTTTCTAATTCATAAATTTTGCTACATTCGTGATTATTATTTTTTTGCTGAAAAGCAGGATATCAACGTTCTATATAAAGGAAGACACCACTATTCGTAGTTTGAAGCTAAAATGAAGATGACACAGTCACTATGACACAGTCAACAGAAATGAAGGTGACACAGTCACTTTGAATTTGGTCAACTATGATTGCTAGTACTCGACGGCAAACCTCTGAATTCATCACAAATTTTCTTTGTTTTTATAGCTTTAAGTTGGACCCTGAGGGATAACATTTCTAGCAAGTGATAGATATATGGAATTCCTATTAGTTTTAAATGCAATCACACTGTTAAATCCCCATTTGCTCGGTTAGAAATATGCCCCCTGGCAATGACTTAACAGCATTTCATAGACTGGTTTCCTTTAGGGACTTAGGAGGGGGGTGACAGGGCAGAATTGCAATTGGCAAAACTGAGGTCTTGCCGTAGAGTACACATCAATCAAGTACAGTACGCAATTGCCCCTAATTAGCAGGGGGGTGTCTGAAAAAAAAGTCCCTTTCCACATATAATTAAACTGTTCAAATTCCATTTACTCTTCACAGTTACAGATCCTCTTTCCAGCACATCGCTATATATTGTGGTTTACATTAACATTAAACTTGACTATATAGGAAATATTTAATGGTAGTGCTGCAAAAAAAGAGTTTGGTAGGGAGGAGGGCAATTACATCAAGCCATTTTGTGTGATGAGAGCCTATCTAGCAGTAGTGTAACTACAGAGGGGGCATGGTAACTACTGAAGGCCCTGCAACGCACCCTGAAAGTGGCTCCTCCCATTTGCCATCAGAGCCAATGCAGTTGCTGTCGCTGCCCAGAATAGCTCCGACAGCAAGTGGGAAGGGCAGCTTACACAACGCATTGCAGGGCCTGCAATACTTACTGTGCCACCCCCAATAACCACACTATTGATATCCAGAAAGGCCTCACATATTGTAGGTAAACATAGGCAAGTTTCTTCTTGCTTCCATTTCCCTCGCCTTTCTCTGTTGTCTCCCACGTGTCTCTTTTTAGGCTGCCAATCCCTTTGGGACACTCTCCCATTCATGTGCTACATGACCTGCCTTGAAGACTATTGTGAAAATTAGTACATAAATAGTCCAAATAAATTTTTAAAATACCCTCAAATCATGAAAAATCTAACACCACTTCCAAAAGCAGAATCGATCTTAGTTCAGACAATCCGGCAAGATTTAGTTGGCTCACAAATGAACTGACAAGCATGCGCATACCCTTTCCCCTTCCTCTTCTATGCCTGGTTAATCTTAGGAATATTTTTGTTTGCTGGAATTGATTATAGTTTTCTGATTTGGCCATCATGGGAAAAGGTGGTTTATCAACCAAGAAGCTTTTCAATGCTCCACATCAGGGGAGGACATGCATGAATCAAAATTCTGCCCACCTCCAATAGCCACAGATACAGAACCAGTGGCTTCATCTATTTACATTCCAATGAATGCTTAAGAGATTCCATCTCTGGGACATCCAGCAATCTGAGCAGTGCCAAGCTTCATATACCTTGTACCTGGCTGTCTTTCACACAATCTGACATCTGGCAGAGCTTTATTGCTGCATGACTTTAACTTCTCATTAGGATTTTGCTTCACATTACATTGTCCTAAAGTCATTTGTTTCATGCTAAAAACAGATATGAGCTAATTGAACTCCAAGTAAATCAATAGTGTCTCTTATTTTTACCTTGTTCTCCTGAACAGTGTCATCAAATATTCCTTCTAAAGACTTCTTCATTGAATCAGCTCCTTCACCAAACACCTGCAAAGACAAAAAGAAATGCTATTTTAAAATACAATAGGATGATGCAAATGCCTTCTAAATTTGGAAATACCTTTTGTTACTAAGACAAATGAAGATGAGTTCAGGGGAAATTACCATATCAATTAAAATTGGATAAAATTCTGAAGTAGGAAATAGCCAAACACAATCGTTTTCCTCATCTATTTGGACAAGCAGACATGCAGCAGACATGCCTGATCGAAATTAAGATTAATCAAAAGTCTCAAAGGGAAGTGTAAGGGCAAAGTTCAAACAAGAACTAGTGGAAGATCAGACAAAGTGAGTTCATGGACTGTAGCCAAAAGCTAATTATGTCACGAACAACTTATAAAGACAAATCTCTAAATTAACTCCAACTACTGATGCAGATCAACATTCTACAGAGTTAAATGTGCCCAGAATGGTTCCTAAATAAACCACTTCTGAGAGTGCTCACCTGGAAGCAGCTAAGATTTCTGTCTGCCTGTTAAGACCATAATTATTTGGGGAATGCAGCATGATAGGTTCTTTTGCAATAACCTATTTGACATGAACTTTTTAGATCTTATTCGAGCACAAGTAATCTAATCTTTGTCATAAGCATCCAAAACGCAACATGCTTTACAGAATATCAAACATGCCTGTCACTGTCACAAGACAGATAGCTCTAGTGTACAGGTGTCTGTGCTATCACATGCAGAGTGTGGCTGTAAAAAGATATCTGACCCTTCCCAAACACAATTAAAATCTTTGCAACAGCAAAAGAAGGAATGTAAAGGATCCACTTTTTAGAAAGCATGACCGCTTGAATCAAAAGGTATACTATGTAAATGCAGTTGTACAGTTGTAATTCTAGTCTTGAATAACTGATTTTGACGAGGTATGAGATGTCACTGCCAAGAAAGAAGTCTCATATTCAGTTGAAATAGATTACAACTCAACCAACTCAAGTTGAAATAGATTACAACTCTGGATGAAACCCCTAAATTAAAACCTTCTGAAACAGTGTTTGAATAACACTGTGGGTCAGGACCCACTGGGTGGGATGTGACCTGATGTCATGTGGGTCGCGGGAAGCTGGGAGCAGCCATCTTAGAAACTGCAGACCCTACTCTTGATATATTCCTTTTGTGAGTATTATCAGTTTGAATTTTCAAGTAAGAGTTTTTTTTCCAGTTTTGTTTTCAGCGCAGTGTTTTTACATCATGTTTTGTCCTAATCTTGCTTTCTGTCAGGGATGTTTCATAGTTGTACAATTGTTGCAATTCAAGAATGCTATTTTGCATTTCAGGAGTGTCGTTTTATTATGTTACAATGACAGCATTTCCTGCTTAATGATGTCATTTCTGGTTATGACATCACTTCCAAATTAATGACATCACTTCTGGCGGGTCCTGACACGAGTGCCATTCTAAAAAGTGGGTCCCAGTCTAAAAAGTTTGAATACCACTGTTCTAACAGTTTTTGCAAACCTTTCTACAGACATTGATTGTTGACCTAACACCACAGTGTCAAATTCTCTCCTATTTGGGAGACCTAAATAGGAGACCTGCTTGGCTACCTGATTAATGCTTGGCCTCCCTTGCTTTTTTTTGGAAGTCGTATCCAGGCCCCAAAGGGACGAAAATCGGCTTCTTCGTTTGCTTGCTGATCTGGACATGGCCTGTGTTCTCCTCCTGACACCGGATTCACCTGTGCGAGCTGCCACCTGCCACAACATTTATCAATCAAAGCATCAATCAAAGGCTGATACCTTTGACATTCTTAAGGAGTAACCAAACATGTTAAGATACATATAAGAAGTTTGCATACATGTGTTCAACAGGCAACATTTTACCTGTTTTACTATAGAACCAACGCATAGATAATGAATGGATTTTCAGTCAGAGCCTACAGGATGAGGCAGGTGGTAAAATGTAAACAATCAGAGAGCAAAAGCAATAAATGTTTGTGTAAATTATGTGGAATCAAAGACACCTGTGGTAATCACATTCTATGGCCTACACTGCGGGCTGATGCAGACATTATATTGGCCTTTCACAAATCACAGTTAAGGGATCAGAAACAGATTGTGGGCTTCTTTCCCTCTCATTTGAGAATTATTCCATAGCCAAATCCTTTAACATATTAAGGGTACATTGTTATTATGTTTGCACCACCAGTGCGATTGTGAGCCAATTCTTGGCTTTGCAAGCCCCTTTGCCCAGTTTGCAGAAGAAAATTGCAGCAGTGGACTCTAAAGACCACTCTCGTGGCTGGACGCTAACCTGTGGTATGAGGTAATCTTCATACCTCCAAATTAAAATGCAACATTTTCTGATTTTCTCTAACAACTGGCATGCCATTGATCACATGTGAATCCAATTTCAGCCTTTTCTTGCTTTCCAGTTCAACTGTCTGGGTATCCTGGAATGAGGTAAAGGTTTGGGATAACAGTCCTTGGACTCTATTTTTAGCGAGAGTCTAGCAAATGTCTACACTGGCATACTACATGTAAGGTCTCTAGCTTCATCAGGAGCACAGGACTCTGATTATTACTAATTAATAATTTATTAATTATTATTAATAAAATATTATTTCTTTCTAGATCACTTTTTTCCCCAAGTAAAGGTATGTGGGTTGCTAGAGACTGTCATTTTAAAAAGTGGGTCCTGGTGCTAAAAGGTTTGGGAAGAACTGACTTAGTGGAATCAATTTTAGAGAGCAATTCTATACCCCCGTTGCGCCGGCACTATGCTCTTGCGCCGGCCAAACGATGCCGTAAACATGGCGTCAAGCACATCCGCGTCAATGCTATGGTGCTGGATCGGCACAAGCAGCAGTGCCAACACTCGGGTGCCACCACGATTGTCAGCAGCGCCAGCCTTGGGCCAGTCGAGTGTTGGCAGTGCTCAGTCAGCACAGGGCTTCCACAAGGGCGTTCCAGGGGGCGTAACTGGGCGGCACAGTGGGCAGCAACAGGGGCAGTAACGCAGGACGGCCATAGTTTCATATCCTAACGCCTGTCCCCGTCCAGGGCAGCCCTGATTCAGGCCGCTCCTGTCCACATTCCTCTACGCCTGCAAAAGAGCAGGCGCAGATCTGAGCAGGCTCATTGGGGTGACTAGGTCTTATGCGGGTACAAGGGGAAAACCTCTCCTTGTCCTGCACGTTGCGGCTGCTGCCTCCTAATAGGTTTTAGGATACAGCCCTGTTATGTCGGCCTTACTATGTCAGCCTTACTTAGGATTGGGCTGCCCATGTCATTAGGCCAAATGGCTCATTATTCAATACATCTCATAAAAAACGCATGTGTATCAGCGGCATTTTGTAGGCAATACCATGCTGTTGTTCCCTTGAAGTAACATATTACAAAATCACCATTGACTCTCTCATAATCCCTATTGATTATTTTTCACATTTTTATACCACCCTTCCTCCAAGGAGCTCAGGGTAGTGTACACAGTTCCTTCCCGTTTTTTGTCCTCACAACCACCCTGTGACGCAGGTTAGGCTGACAGATAGTGATTGCCCCAAACTCACCCTGAAAGTTTTGTGGGTGAGTGGGGATTTGAACTTAGATGAGTAGCTATTTTGGAAACACCACTTGTACCAATAACCAAGAAACCTAAGAGGGTATTCCTAACCTCGAGTTAGGCTGGTACAGTTAGGCCAGCAAAGTTTGGCCACCATAAAATATGTTTGGACCACTGTCAGAGTCAGAGAGGCCAGTATAATAATAATAATAATAATAATAATAATAATAATAATAATAATAATAATA
>JAJKFI010000029.1:5156685-5173717 GCA_029204185.1 Lerista edwardsae | reverse complement strand
CACACACACACACACACACACACACACACACACACACACACACACACTATTGAACTTTCAGCTGTATCAGCAGTTTTCACTGAACACAGAGTGGTAAATGAGATAAGAGCTGTCAAGGAGCTGCACGCTTTGAATAATAGGCAACAATGATGCTTTATAAAGAAGTCTTTTAGACTTCTTAATTCTGTTTACACATCCTACTATACATTTCCATGAATTATGTGGGCAAAGGGTTATTATTAGTAGCTCAAATGATGTACATGCTCTAGTGATTCCCGAAATAACAAATCAAGCTTGAGGGCTACAGTAACTTGCAGATTATTTATTTCCATAATTATGGCTGATCTTTCTTCCCTTCACCCAACTCCATCTCTGATTCACCTTCCACTCTGATTCATCTGCTCCTTTGGATTTACAAGGGCTCCACTACATATCAGACAAATACTTTCACAAATCTCAGGAATTTATTCATTTTTTAAAAAAGCTCATTTTGTGCTCTTTCCCACAGGAGGTTACAGGAAAACTAGCTCTGACTTGACAGAAGAGGGCTTGTAATAAACAGGGCCCTGGGTTACCACAAAAGCTGTGCACTCCATGTGACCTTTCAAGCATTTAGCCTCTATGACATTCCACGAATGAAGGTTTTACCCAAACAAAATGCATCTGCTATATGTTGCAATAGTCTAAGTAAATTGGAGAGGAACTTCATAGTCTATTACAGGCATCGCCAAACTCCAGCCCGCGGGCCAGATCTAGTGTCCGCCTGATCCTTGCCCAGCGTGAACGGCTCTTATTGTTCCGCCAGGGATGCTAGTGAAGACCCCAAACTACAGCCTCCAGGGAACCTTCGTGGCCAGCCGCTTCTGCGCAGAACTCCACACATGAGGCATGCTGGGGCATGCCAGAAGCAGCTAGACGCAAAGACCCCTGGGGGCTGTAGTCAGGGTCTTCACTAGCGTCCCCGGCTGAATGGAAGTGCTGTTTGTGCTGGGAACTATTTACCCTGCTGCAGTAGCCTCCAATTTGGAGACCACTGGTCTTTTCCATTAATGCTGTTTCCATTACAGTCAGCCTGCATCTTATGCGAAGGTTTCATTCTGAGGTCATGCCTAAAGCCAAAATTGTATACAGGTTGATCCTAACTATCCACAGTTATTAGATATAATTAGACATTAGCTATAATTTGGCTCAGATTTGTCCCAATCTGTAGCCTCCAGAGGCTCTTCTGAGGCCTGCTGAGGCCACACGTGTATGTTCGGGGCCTCAGTGGGCTTCAGAATGGCCATTTAGGCCAAGAAAAAGCTACTTCTGTGACAAAATCCAGAAATAGTAATTTTTAAAGTCTAAATAGACATTCCGAGACCCACCAAGGCTTTGGGTGGATGTACGCGGCCTCAGCGGGCCTCAGAAAGCTCTCTGCACCCAACTAGAGAATAGCTCCAGTCAGGTTTGGAGGGTGTGGGCAAAATCCATGGGTTTGATTACCCATGGATTTTTTAATCCATTGGGGTCCTGGGAACAGAATCCTCGAAGATTAAAAGGCCCTACTGTATAGTCAAAATTCCCTTAAATCCAACATATATGTGCTGTCTCTTTAAGAATTAAAAGCACAGCATAAAAGACATGCAACAACTGGGAGAACAGCAGCTTCATTCTTGTGTTTCAGGCTTACTCTGAGGCAGTGGTGTCATCTACTCTCTTGCAGACGGAACGCTGGGCGGGACTTAGAGTGATTGACAGCCCGTCAACTCACTTCCGCTTTCTTCACGCTCCCCGCACGGCTTTCCCTCGCCTTGGAGGGGGCGCCTGCTCGCCCAGGCACCCGGCGCGCCCCCCACCCATCCCCCCTGGCGAGCAGGCGCTCCCTCCGAGGCGAGGGAAAGCCGCGCGGGGAGCGTGAAGAAAGCGGAAGTGAGTCGACGGGCTGTTGATCACTCTAAGTCCCGCCCAGCGTTCCGTCTGCAAGAGAGTAGATGACACCACTGCTCTGAGGTATAAACAAAGTAAGTAGATTGGTGGGTGGAATACTGTCTTTTAGCTAGAGGTGGCCAAAATGGTAAGTACAGGCTTGCCCCAGCATCCACTGATTCCATCCACCACAGTTTTAGTTATCCTTGGATACCACGGATACTGGGATGCCTGTTAAAAATATAGAAGAACATGGAAACAAATATCTTTTTTTTTACCTTGTTGCAACAAAACCACTATAGATGCTGCCCTATCTTTAAAATGGTGTCCCCAGTGTCCACGGTTCCAGTTTCCACGGTGGGATCCAGAATGGAACCCCAATGGATACTGGACGTGCTTGTACTGCTGTGTAAGCAGCCCCTCCCGCTTGCCATCAGAGCCATTCCGGGCTATTTGGTTTGGCAAGCGCCTATGCATTGCTGTCGCTTCCCAGAATGACTCTGATGGCAAGCAGGAGGGGCGGCTTACACAGCATGTTGTGGCGCCTACAGTACTTACTGTTGTCACTTCTTGTTACATTACTGCTTTTAGGAGAGGCTGAGTACAAACACTTATATTCTTGTGAGTCTATTGGTGGTAAGATATGGGCCAACTATACTATTCGGGCTTTGTTCTTGTATTTATTTCCTAGCCACCTCAGTCTCTTCCAAATGAACCAGTCAAGGTGACAAACTTACTTAACTTTGAGGGATCTGTTCGAATAAAGGAGGGGAGAAAATAAATTCTTAAGGAAGGGAAATTATGGCACTGCAAGAGTGCCACCTGCCCTGTAAAAATAATTAACATAGGGCACAATACTGCAATCCTTTTCAGTCCCACTAAAAGCAAAGACTTCACTTTGATCTGAGGATGAAACCCTGTGTCCAGAAGGAATAGGGCTAGTTTGCAGAAGTCCACTATTTAAGATGTGCTCTGGAGGCATAAAAGAGAAGGCAAAAAAGCATCTGAAACAATCCCTCCCACACATACACACAGAGAGATTCCATTTACATGTTTAAACTGTTACTTGGGAAGAAATTCACCCACTGAGAAAGCAGGCTCCCAAGCCTAGAGAGATAAAAGAAATGATAACCTGCAAATAAATACCATGAAATGGAAAAGCTTTCTTGAAATGAGGTCATCACCAGCGTCTTGCTTTTACAACTTAAAAAAATAAATAAAATGCAATCGCTCTGAATCATATCATTAGTGCTTAGGGAGGACCTGAAGGATTGCTTTGTTCAGTGTGCTTTGTTCAAGCTACTTTCTGGAATTGCACTTTGAGGTTCTTTGGAATCACATCATTGGTTTCTCAATGAAAAAAATCAGTCATGGCAAAACAAAATGCTGATTCAACTTCAACCCACTACCCCTGCTATGTGCAGCAACAGGAAAATTACTTCCTGTTTATTTTTACTTTGTTCACACAGGTCAATGAAGAAGCCAGCCCTGACCAGCATGTACTTTGCATGAGAAGGCCATGAACCCAAAATATGCCCCAGAATCATTTACAACATTCAAAGCGCAATTCTAACAGTTGAGACGTGTTGCATGCTAAACAAGTTAGGAGCCTGCAGCAGCTTAGCGTGGGGCAAGGGGACAAAGTCCCCCTGCCCCACGGTAAGCTGCATACAGCCCACTAGTGCCACTCAAATCTGTGCCTGCAAAATTGCAGGCGCAAGTACATGCAATGCATGGCCAGCACGGCTGGCAGATTGCATGGAGAATGTGCATCAGCACTGCTACCTGCACTGGCCCGGTGACTGAATCTGCAGCGTATGTGCACCTCACGGTACATTCAGAACAGAACTGGTTGCGTTAGGCGCAACACAAGGTTAGGATTGTAGTCAGAGAGGGTTCCTTGATTGACAAGTGTTATGTGGAAATAAAACAACCCTGGCAGGATGACATTTTGGAAGCCATTGAT
Source organism: Lerista edwardsae (assembly GCA_029204185.1). Classification (NCBI taxonomy): domain Eukaryota; kingdom Metazoa; phylum Chordata; class Lepidosauria; order Squamata; family Scincidae; genus Lerista; species Lerista edwardsae. The sequence continues at coordinate 5,169,843 of JAJKFI010000029.1, read as the reverse complement.
CTGCTCCCATCTACTTTTCTAAGGAAGAGCATCTCCAACAGAAGCATCTTTTTTTCCCCCTAAAAAAAATTGATGGAAGACTATTTTATGACATCCCTAGGCAGCTTCTGCCACGGCAAAAAAATGAAAACAGAGTTCTATTTGGAAGCAGAGATGATAGCGATAAATGAAATCATCTGCATCGCTTGCACCGTGTACCATTCTGTCTATAACAGGATCTACAATAAAAAGGATTATTGGATTGTAAAGGATATTTTTCCCCATTCAACCCACTTTAGAGATATTAAATGCACATTCTTCTGAGCTCTCCTAGATCCCCAACATTATTTCCATGTGGCAGGAGATGGTGCTCCAATTATGTCACAGCACAGTCACTGATCTACATCAGACTGATCTTCCTAGTCTGACCGTGCTAGGAAACCAGGAGCTGATCCTTATATCAACAAGAACACAACCCTAGATTGAACAAAATTGTGAAAACGTGTGGTTACATCTTGACATTAGAATGTTTTGGATCCTGCTACATAAACAGGGGCCACCCACTGTTAAAAGTAATTAGGCAGGGTCCATAATGACATGTTAAAGGCACCCATCTTGGAAATGCTGGTGTACCAGTTCAGGTCTTTGCCTCAAGGATGTACTAAGGAAGACAAAACAGTTGTGTAACAAACCAAGGACAGAACAAACCTGAAACAGAAATGCATCTCCAAGGGAATTGCTGAGGCAGAAAACATAGTCTTTCTTTGGGTGTTCAGGCACTGCTTGCACGATGCTGTTTTCCACCCAGACCGCGTGCTTGGGGATGCTGTTGTGGTCTATTCCAGATCTGCCATCACTTTCGTAGAAGAATAATGTACATCCTTAAGAAAAGCAGCACAGTATTAGCAAGCCTCACATCTGAAGCTCTGGCAAACTGCTGACTGCACTTGTATTTGCTAATTAATAAAGGCAACTTTGCAGTCATTTCTGTTTGTGAATTCTGCAACACCAATATGCAGAGTAATAAAAAAATCAGAACTGGATCAAAACATCAAACCAGGGGGAAAATGGTTATTTGAATAAGATACACTGCATAGACAATTTATCACCTGCCTGTTAGGAGACTCGTTTAATATCTTTCACTGTATTATAGGTTACTCTAGAATATCTAGTTTTTAGAAATACTTGGACAGTAAAATTCCTTAACCATATATAGATTATCCCTTATCTGGACTGCTTGGGGCAGAAAGATGTCAGGATTTGGGTTTTTCTGGATTTTGGAATAATTGCATAAATGAGAAATATAATACTCTGTCTTGTTCTTTTTACTGTTACACATTTGGGAGTCTGCTGGCCTCTTTGTCATTTTTCAACCATGCCAGTATAGGCACACACCACAGAGCAGAAAAGCCTGCACATGGGAATGAGCACAAGACCTTCATTCTAGAGAATGTTTTTTTTTAAAAAGTCTTGACAAAGATGTCTGGATTTCAGAATAGTCTGGATTTCAGATGTCCAGATAAAGGATCATCTATCTGTATAATCCTTGATGAAATAATATCTTCAGAAAAAATGTGATTGAGGGAACAATCCTAACCTGGAATTAGACCGGCACAGTTAGGCAGGCAAAGTTTGGCCAGCACAAGGGCCACCATAAAGCGCGTTTGGACCACTCTCTGAGTCAGGGAGGATGGCGCACGTCTGTGTCTGGCCTCTCTGACTCCGAGAGTGGTCCCAACATACTTTATGGTGTGCTGCCAAATTTTGCTGGTTTAACTGTGCTGGCCTAACTCCAGGTTAGGATTGCGCCCTTAAACACATAACACTAAATATTTTTACATCAACTAGGTTCTTAAAAATTGCAGTCCTTCAAATAGAATGGTTCTTCAGCTATAGGCATCCAGAAACCTTTTCAAACACTGGCTTGAACTTTGAGTTTAAAAGTTCCCCACCCAGGACTCTCTTCTATAACAGGCAGCCCAATCATCCCCCCCCAATGCACCTGTGCTATTGGAACGTGCACTGCATCCTGCATAGGGGGCAGTCCCTAAGGTCTCCTCCACATTCCCTTGCCAAGGGGTAAACGTCCACTGCCCAAGTGGGTCTACTTGAACCTGCTCTAGCTCTTTTGCTGGCACACGTCCAAGTGGACCCAGGAAGGCCAATCAAGGACAGGAAGGGGGAAAGGATATCAACAGCACCACTACCACTTCCCTTCTTGGCCTCAATACACCTCCCTCCTCGCCCTGGTCTCTCAAAATGGCTGCTGGCCACAAGCTTCAAGCGTCAGCAGCAGCAGCCATTTTATGATAGCAGAATGCTGTTCCACTATCATAAACCTCCCTCTTGTGCCAGCACAATCGTAGTTAAGATTGGGCCCTAAGTGTACATTATAGTCAGCTTAAGGATAACTAGAACTAATCTAATCTTGGCACGTATTCTCCTCTTCCCAGTAATGTACTGTATAGTGCTATGTCTGCTATGTCTGGGCTGGATCATGTACAACCTTTGAAGTACTTTTTATTTTAAAAGCTCTTTGAGATCCTTTGAACCAAAATTTTGATTTGAAAAGTGCACATTTTCTGGTCCTGATGATTATGGAGAAATATAAGAAAAGTACACTGTAGAAGTCAAAACTCTTCATGTAGTCTGCAGCGCGCTGCCATCATAATGTATGAAAGAGTAATATCTAGGGGTGCTTGAAAATGGTGGGATGTTTTGTTTTTGCAGACTTCATAATTTGAAAGGCAGAACGTGGTGTTATGTGTTTTTATTCTAAGTTCTCATTCCAAGTTCTCATTTTTAGTAAGTTTAAAAAGCATTAGCAGTGTACTAGGTAGTTGATATAGGCAATATAGGGTCAGCAGATGCAGCTACAGTATTATCTCTAACTGGAAAAGTAATCTATTTTAATTTCTGGAAATTATCTTTAACACCCAAATGCAGTGTTCTGTGTTTTTAGGCATTTTTTAAACAAAAATAAACACTTCTAGTAATATCTCCACTGTGGTTTACATAGCTTTGACTTCTGTACTATATGTTGTCTGGGTAAATACAACAAAAATGTGTCCACCATACCTTTTAAGGAAACCCAGTACTGTTTCCATTTCCTCCGTGTGGCTAACTCCACCTTCTTGTTCTTTTTGTGGACGAGAAAGTTTTTCACTGCCAGACCACCAGCTTTCCGTACTGTCCCCTGGCCTGCCGTGAGGAGAATGTCTGACTGGCCCGGGGAACTCAAGGTCCCGCTGCTCTGCTCATCACTCAGGGCAGAGCCAGCTTCATCCAAGTTATCGTTGGTACTGCTCATCTCCAGCTCCCGCCGAAAGTTCTCGTAGACCCCCTGACGGGCCCCATCCGTAGAAGAGCTGCCACTGTCACTGCCAGCGAAGGCCCGGCTGGTGGTTGGAGAATAGCTGGAGTTCGTGGCATTTGAGCGTCTTGAAAGGAGGTCTGTGTCGGTGGCTGCGCCCTCAATCCCACTGTCGGCAAATTCACTTCCCTCGCCTGTATTAACATCCTTAATAAATTAAAAAAAGGAAATATTATGGAGAAGCAATTCAATCAATAAGGCCTGTCATGCACAGTCCTATATAAAATGTACTCCCATTTACTTGACCTATTAATTATTCTTTTAAACTATTTGATTCCAAATTGTATTCATTACAATTATATTCTGCCATCTGGCACACAAGTGGAATGTTTCGTACGGCCCAATCCTATTCAGGCCAGCTGATGTTCTAGCGCCTCTTCCACTGGGACCTCTTCCACAGGGGCCAACTGCTGTAAAGGGCAGGAGGTCTGGCTGAGTGGTACAGCACATCCATTTTTGGCATGGATGCACCAGTGGGGAGGGGTAGGAAGGGTATGATTGAGCTCTGAGTAGGAAGATATAGTTGTATGTTTCATGAAATCTCGCATTTGATCCAAAGGACCCTCCCACAAGCAGAAGGCACTTCTGCTGATTCAAGGGGAGTTTCAAGATTTCCACCAACTTCTTTCTCCTTAAACCGGCACCATTCCTAAGAGTCTTTCCATGTCTACTGCATGGGGTTTTAGACTATCTTTGCTTCTGCCCTTCAAAGGCAAATAACTGAGCACCTCAGAGACAAAATCTAGCATTTTTGTTCCCATTCCTTGATGCTTCCAAAAGCCTTCTGCATCTTATTAATACGTGACAACTTCAGTGTACATAGTTCATGCTTTTTTAAAATATTAAAGGACTACTTCCCCTCTTCCTCTCAAAAGGGAATAGCAAATATGGAAGGGAAAATATGAAAAGCCACAAGGGAGGGATGATTGTTACTGAAAATTCTATGGGGAAAATGCTAAATATAGCTATATTGCTTATGTAAGAAAATTCATCTTTTCCATCTCTTTGGTATAATCACTGGAACACTCATCTCCAAGAGGAAATGCATATTAAAAGCTGCTAATTTCCATCTCATCATTAAAGGACAGTTTCAGAAAAGTAGAATTTAAAACAGATCAAAATACTGCCCGCCCGCCCCAAAAATTTTTAGTTATAGGCCCTGTTTTGGGTAGGAAGTGGGGGGGGGGAGCTTTTCTTGCCACTGCATCAAGGAAAGGTCCTCGCAAATCTGCACAAGAGGATGCTCTAAGCAATCTAAGTGGTACAGCTGCTTCCTAAACAGAACTCCCTTTCAAATGGTAAGGAAGAAGCACGCCACTTGGAGAGAGGTTTTCAATTGCTGAAATATTGTGAATGGTGACTGGCTGATGATGAGCCTGTTCAGTACATTTGGCTATGAATAAAACCTTTCTCATGCATACTGAGAGGTGCTTCTGCATTTGGGTACGCACACGCACACGCACACGCACACACACAAACTTGTACTTAAAATATGTGGAGATCTAATACAATAAGCCATGGTTATTGTATGTATTTCTTTCTCACAGAGTTAAGGGCCAGAGGCAGCGACATACAAACTTATTACAGCACACCCTCAATAAAGAACAATTAAATAAATTAAATGGCTGCAGGACTTCTCTGGAAAAAGCCTGTTGAGCAGGGCACATTCAATGCAACAAGAACAACCTATTTTTCCTGGCCTGTTTTTGCTGGCTCTGCATACTCTGGGTGCCACAAACATGCTTTACCCAGAGCTGGCACTGAGCAATAGCACCGGCACTAACAGCCCATAGGATGGGGCTCTATGTCTTCATGGTGCTACATGAATTTTCATTGTTTTTTGCTATGACAACCTGAAGTAGCCTAATGCCCCTCCCTCTTCCCGGAAGCTGTTATGCTGGGAAATGCCAAATGATTACAAAAAATAAAGCCAAAATGAGTTTCTTACAAGAAAATAAAGCCAGTTGAATCTCAATTTAGGAACTGGATTGATTACTTTGGGGGCAATTTGGCACAAACATATAGCAGGCTTCATTTCAGCACTGTGCAAATGTCATAAGAACATAAGAAGAGCCCTGCTGGGCTCTTCAGGCCAAAGGCCCATCTAGTCCAGCTTCCTGTATCTCACAGCGGCCCACCAGGTGCCCCAGGGAGGCATGAAACAACAAGATGCTTGCATCCTGTTGCCACTCCCTTGCACCCGGTACTCTGATGTAGCCTACTACTGACGTAAGGAGGTTGCACAGTCCATCATTGCCTATAGCCCACAATGGATTTTTCTTCCAGAAATCTGTCCAATCCCCTCTTAAAGGCATCTAGACCAGATGCCATCACCACTTCCTGTGGCAGAGAGTGCCACAGATTAACTACCCACTGGGTAAAAAAGTACTTCCTTTTATGTTTTAACTCTCCCAACCCTCAGTTTTAGCGGATGCCCCCTGGTTCTGGTGTTTTGAGAGAGGGAAAAGAAGATCCCTCTATCGACTCTATCCCTTCCGTGCATAATTTTGTATGTCTCAAACATGTCCCCCCTCAGGCGCCTTTTTTCTAGGCTGAAGAGCCCCAGACGCTGCAGTCTTTCTTCATAAGGGAGGTGCCCCAGCCCCATAATCATTTTCGTCGCTCTCTTCTGCACCTTTTCCAGCTCCACTATGTCAAATTTTTTCCAGCTCCACTATGTCAGTTTTACATTAACACAATACAACCCCCATAGTTAATCTAGACCAAGCTGTCAAAATGGATAAAATATAAGAGTCTCTCCTAGAAGGATTAAATGCTCTTGTGTAGGAAAAATGGGTCACCCTTATAAGTAATTAATTCGTAATTCCATCATAATTTAATGGTTACTTGATATTTTAAACACTCTCTGTCTAGGTAAACATGTCTGCGGAATTACTCTGTTCCTTGCTACATATATTTTGCCTCTGTATGTTTCTAAGAACTGCTGTAATGATTCTTATATGGCCCAATCAAAAGCCACAAAGTACACATTTTAATAAGAGCTGCTGTACTGGAACTCAGAGACATGAGAAATATTATTCTGAAATACCACTGATTTAAAAATGGGCTTATTTTATTCCCAAAATAAATATTTTATTGGTTTATTTATCTTATTGGGTTTTGTAACCCTGCCACATTCCTTCCATCCTTTCCGCTTGCCCTTATTAAATTCACAGCATCCTACAACATGTTAAGGGTGGGACTACATCAAAGTGCTGCTCGATAACACAACACAATGCTTTTACACTGGACAATATAACAGGGAGTTGGCATATAGCCAATCAATAGTTTTGAACTGCTTTGAAACAGAAAACCCATTTGCATATGTACAGTACAAATAGAGTGGACATTATTCACAAACTCTGGCTGATTTATTGAACTTACAGATGTTGTATTAATAGTTTAATAATTTGAGTAAGTCTGAACTTACAGTGAACTACAGTGGTGCATGACAGTGCATTGCCACTTTTGCCCGGCCCCCGCCTGTGCACAGTGGCAGAGGCAAGAAATTGGTGACCTCTTACTGAGTGGGCCAATACTGGGGGTGGGATGAACTGCTGTTGTGAGGCAAGAGTGCCTGCCTACTCTGCAGTTTCATCCAGCGGTGTTATGCTGCCGGAATGCTGGGCGGGACATCCGGGTGATCGACAGCCCGCCTGTCGCGTTCCAGAGTGTTACGCCATTTGCGTAACCAATTATGCCGCTTGCATATGTTACGCAAACGGCGTAACGCTGCGGAACGCAAAGGGCGGGCTGTCCATCACCCGGATGTCCTGCCCAGCGTTCCAGCAGCTTAACACCGCTGGTTTCATCCCACTTGTTGACCCCCTCCCACCTACCCTTCATGCATCTCAGTCAGAGATTAGCCCCTCATGGGAGATGGCTAGGAATTTTTTGCTGTCATCCTGATTGGCCCAGGGCTGGGACAGGTTTTTTAACCTATTTCAGACTGGTGAGTGGTGGTGTGGTTAGATTTCTTCATTCCGTCTTTTCTTCCTATCTTTGGGTTACTTTAGGTCAGTGGTTTTCAAACCTTTTAGCACTGACACCTCTTTCTTAGAATGACAATTTGTCCAGGACCCACTGGAAGTGATATCATGGCTGGAAGTGCCGTCATTATGACACCAGAGCCTGCTGCTTTCCTGAGAATGGAGCAATAAGTTGGGATCTTTCTCAGCCATTTTCCAATAGCAAAGTGAATCAGAAAGGAAAAGGCCTATTTACAACCTTGACACAAGCAAAATAACAACTCAACCCCCCCCCTTTCTAGTGTCCCACCTTCACACAGTTTCAAAGATGGCTGCCCTAGGTGCTACACAATCCAATTGGCTTGCAACCCACCTGGAGAGTCCTGACCCACAGTATGAGGAACACTGCTTTAGGTAGATGTTTATGGTCTGCGTAGGCAGGAGTTGACAGCAGTGTCCATTCTGAAGTAAGCAAAGTCAGTGAGTGAGCAAGACCGCTCAGACAATGCTTTGCCAGATCAGTGAGGCTCATTTAGCAAGCCCTCTGGGCTACTACCAGGCATGGCCTGTGGGAATCTACACTGTTCAGCTGTCTCAGGTGATAAGTTGTGATAAGCTCCTTAAGTCTCTGATAGAGCACAGCTTTGACTTGGGTGATTTATTACATGGGTGAGGTAGACAGTTATTTCCTCAAGTAGTGGCTCACATGTTTGAGGGCTGGAGTTAGGTTTTTTTCTGTGTAATAAAGTGGCCCAGTTGACCCACGCCTCTGTCTTATGTGCTTTTTTGGGGGGGTGCACAGGTAAGGCAGGCAGTTGCGGCCATGGCCCATGAGTTGCCCAGGGTCCACGACCACAGGCTGCTGCCCCCCAACTGCAGCCGCAGCCACCCCCCTGAATCACCTGAAGCCTCATGCGGCACTGAAGGGGCACTGAATCTGTGGTGCTGAAGGCTGAAGACAGAAGTAATAGAAAAGGAACTTATAGTGGGTCCTTTAGCCTGGACTTCCTCCCATTTCTGAAATAAGCCAAGGCTTTCTCCCACCTCTACATACCTCTGAACGACATACACAACAGTGAATCTCTGCATACCTCTGAATGACATACACACTGGTGAATACACACGTATTCATGTCTTATTCCCCATTTCTCACTTTTCAGTGGCACCACATCAATGCTCATTTGTTTACCCACTCATTTCTTGCAGAATTTTCTGTGTAAGTGCACAAGTATTTCAGAAACTGAGAGGAAAGATTCCAATCAGTGCTGTCCACAGCTATAAACTTGCAGAAAAATATTCTCTCTTAACAGAACTATTTCATGACCAACGTTTTGCCCAGCAAATGACAAGTTAAAACTCAGGTGGACTTTCATTAAGTGATCCTTCAAGGAAGTAATCTGTGGCATTTGTCAGCTCATTCAAATTTTTGTGCATGTGCACAAAAAAATACAGCTCTGTTGAATTCCCATAGCAGTTCAATTATTGCCTAGGTCAACCTAACCTCTAAAATCCATGTGAGCCATTTCACATGTTCAAATTTTCAAGGTACTTGTACATCAACACACACACACACACACACACACACACACACACCCCTCTAAGGCCATGTTGGATTCCTGTAACTCTTCAGATATTACCTAGGTCAACCTAACCTAGCATCTAAAATCCTGACCACATGTAAACCCATTTGACTCACTGCATGAGGGAAATTCAGTTTTTAATCTACTGAAATGCTTTCCATGCAAGACAGTACAGTATGTGCTCACAGGGTAGTTCTAAAAGGGAGTGTCCCATTATGATTCACATTCAGAACTGCTAGACAAGGGATAGTACAGGAGTGCCCTACACTGGCATCATTCTTGGGTGGCGTGGACTCAGACGTTTTCTGATCCTATGACCATCCTGTCTAATAATTCATACGGATATGAGACAAGGGAAGATCAAATGCAAGAGATTTGTGTGGAATGATGTGCTGGAAGCCTGTATCCACAGTGACCTGTGTACAGGTGCATTCACAAGAGAATGTCAGCTGGAAATAAGGAGGGTTTACTTTAAGTAAGTTGGTGTAGGAGATGGGAGGAAGGATGAATGGGGAGAGGGAAGAACAAGGTATAGAAAGGGGTGGGGAGGAGGACAGATCAGAACTGGGAAGGGGGCAGTATTGGGGGCAGCAGCACCAGTGATATTGTATCCCCATGGTTTCCAAAATTGCTGAGGCTGCGATACCCTTGGAACCAGGAGGTGCATTATAATGATGTTAAGGGGGTCACATGGTCACATGTCACAGCCATTCACTTCCTGTTTCTGCGACCCAACGCAAGCCTCTAAGAGGGTCAGAACAGGCAGGAGGCTTTTCATACGCTGCAGCTCTGTCCACTGAGCTGAGCCTCCTGCTGCTCTTGCAAGCTTGTGTCGCAGTCTCATTGCTGGGCATGAGGTGGCCCGCGATATTTCAGCAAGTGCCTTGTGACACCCCAGGCCGTCACAATGCTGACGATGATAGGAACTGCTGTCCTATTCTTTTCCAGGTCTACAGAGACTTGGCCCAGGGTCACATAGAACAAGCAGACCCAGTGGGCTGTTGTGGGCTTACCCCAGAACAAGGGAACAAATGTTCCCTTACCCCGAGGAGATCTCCAGGGCCCCAAATTCCCCTGCGGGATTCAGTGCATGCCCCGTCAGCACAGCTACATTGCTACACAAGGAGTTACACAGAATTGGGCTGTAAGCCATGTCATGGCAGGGGAGATTGAAATTAAATATCTTTGCCTGCAGGTCTGAGTGTGGTGTGAGAGGGATGGGAGGGTGCCTGCTTTGAAGTAGGCGCCTAAGCTCCAAAGAGTAGCTGGTAAGTTGCTCCCACATGAGAGGGTCAGCCCTGTGCACACTAGCACAGAAAACAAACAGCATAGGAATCCTGCTGTCAATGACAAGAGCAGGTCATGTTTTGCCCTCACAAGGGGAAACTCTCAAGGGGAAACCCTCCATTCCTTTTGACTAGCAAGTGCTACTGGAAGACAGGCAGACACAGGAAGTCTGCTGAAGTGTGAAATATCACCAAAACCTACTCAAACTATATAAGTTAGGCCGGCACAGTTAGGCCAGCAAAGTTTGGCTGGCACAAGGGACATTGTAAAGTATGTTTGGACCACTCTCAGTCACAGCGGCCAGCACACAGACGTGCGCCATCCTCCCTGACTCTGAGAGTGGTCCAAACGTACGTTGCAGTAGCCCTTGTGCCAGCCAAACTTTGCTGGCCTAACTCCAGGTTAGGATTGCGCTCTCAGCCAATGCGACCAATGTCATCACATTGGGCCCTGGACTTTGGGGGGGGGGCACACCAGCACAGTAAGCATATCACCTGCTGCTGCAGCTGGAATCTCTATGGGCTGTAAGTCAGTAGGACAAGTTGAGCTAAGCAGCTTTACCTTCGGCCCTCCCACCAGCCCCTGTCTCCGAACCACCTGAAAGGGTCTTGTGGAAGGAGTTGGCGATGATGTCATCATGTCACCACCAACTATTTCCACGTGCAGTTCGCAGCACCACAAGCACTTTTCTTGGTGAGTGGGGTGCCCCACAGGGAGGGTGCCCCCCCCCCGCAGGAATGCCTTGTATTGGGCCCCACCACTCCTGAAGCCAGCCCTGTGTATAAGTTTATAGTATTATTCCTTTGTTGCACCTGAGAGCAGGTAAAGGAAGAGCACTGAGGGACCACTTGATTGCTGAGGCCATCAAGTGAATTTGTGGATAAGGTGAGATGTGAACCAAAGACTTGCCACCTCGTAACACACACTCTTTGCAACTACACCGCCCCAACAAGGAAAAGATTTAGGACTATTGAGACATGCAATAAATTGCTGCGGGAATAAATTTTCACGTCAGAGGTAATGTATTCCACCCTTGGCAAAACTCTTCGCAGTATGCTTAAAATACACCAAGGCTGGGCCTGCGGAATTGTTGAGTCGAAGGATGTATCATGAAGTGCTGGATGGAAACAATGAAACCGCTTCAGGGTGGAAACTGCTTACATGTTTTGAGCTTGTATGTAGCTATGCTAGTGCGCAGCTTCCCAAAATGTGGGAAGCATTACTCAGGTATGTTATAACTTTCCTGGAAATGGAGTTTCAAGTCTCAGCCCTGCAAAAATACATCATCTCCACCTGCGGCTGTGTGAAACTCCACAGGATCCATACGCTCATTTCATAACTGCTTCTCCCGCTTAGGTTTGCCTGAAGGTAACCTTCAGCTTTGTCTCAAGCTGTTTTTTCCAGAAGCAACCATCAAGAAAATGAAGGCGCATTTAAGCCTTCATTTTCACAAACCTGAACATAGATCCTAATCCAAAGATACTATCGAATGGACAGAGGAGAGCACAAATTTTTTTTTCACCTGTTGCATTCTTGCTATTACATGCCAATGGAGAATGTGTTTGGTTCGTTGCTATAAGCATGGTTATTATTTGTTCATGTAGCACCACGAATGTTCATGGCACTTTCCAAAAGAAGGCAGTTAAGTTCCCTGCCTCAAATAGCTCTCAATTTAAGACATGGGAGACCACAGAGGGAAAAGAGGGGGGAGCACAAGGAGAGATGGAGAAGAGGGAGAACCAGAGGGGGGAAATCTGAAAAACGTTGGAAAACTAACTATAAAGGAACAGCTCTGACACAGAGCGCAATCCTAACCTGTAGTTAGGCCAGCACAGTTTGGCTGGCATGAGGGCCACCATAAGCACATTTTGACCAATCCCAGAGTCAGGGAGGATGGAGAACGTCTATGTGCTAGCACCTCAGACTTCCAAACATACTTTACAGTGTCCCTTGTGCGGGCCAAACTTTGTTGGCCTAACTCCAGGTTAGGATTGCACTCACAGTAAGGATCCATAAGTCCAGCCACCAGGGATGAGCAGCTTCACCTTCTGATGACCATCCCTGTTCTGGACACTGAGAACAAAAAGTCCCCTCCTCTCCCCTGAACTCATGGCAAATGGTCAAGAAATCAGAGAAGGGAGTCTGCTGAGAACAAGTCTGCTATTCTCACATCAGGCATGGCGGGAGGACTCCTGCTGCTTCTTTCCTTCGCCAAAGCCTGGCACAGAGGCCAGTTCTGCCAATTCCTTGTTTCCTGGCACATGCCAGAGAAACAAGGGATCAGCTGGTGGCAACTACAGGGTTTTTGGACCTCTATATTAGATACAGATGAAGCAGATCTATTCAAAGTAGGTCATCACCAAGCAAGAAGTTCTGCTCACATGCAAGCAATGTTTTCCAGCTCCCAAGATGGCATCTGTGTTTCTATTTTGCATTTCTCTTATTTGCATATATTGGAAAAGACATGCACGGAGTTTCCTGCAAAATTTCCAAATAGCTGCTGCCTCACAGGCAGTCTCAGGATGCAAAGTACTCTGTCACTTAAAGCCTGCCTCAATGCACATAGCCAGTCAATGCTGCAGACATTCTGAAGTGTGGCAAGAAAGCAAACCAACAGCCAGATTGGCCATCTCAGCCAAAATGTGCCTCTGTTGACCTCTGGAGATAAATTACAGGCAAAACAACTTGGCAAACAATGTGATGGGATGGTTCACTCCCTTCTGCTCCAGTTGTCTACTCTTTTCTTCTTTTCTCCCTCTATAGCTATTTCCCAAAGGATCCAAGGAGCTTAGAAGAAGCTGCACCAACCCCCCAGGTTGTGCTACCCTTACAGTGGGAGGCTGAGTTTAAGGACCCATTCACTTTTACTACATTCCTTGTAGTCTGAAGGCCACACAGAAAAGGACTCTTGAGACACACGCACGCACACACACACACACACACACACACACACACACACACACACACACAC
>JAJKFI010000029.1:5130678-5156675 GCA_029204185.1 Lerista edwardsae | reverse complement strand
CACACACACACACACACACACACACACACACACACACACACACACACACACACACACACACGAACCACAAGCACAGCCTACTCAATACCGCTTTATGTTAAACATAGGACAGCACTTGGTTGACTACACTTGCCACTTGTGGCCACACAAGACGAAATCTTGAATTAGTCCAAGCAAACAGGTATGTGAAGAATTACAAGCTGATTTATCAGGAACACTGGCTTTTAAAAGGTAGGATTATAACTAAACTTTCTTTCTCTCTTCCATCCGTTGTGCATCATGCACCAATCTATTTACGCAAGTCCTCTTTAGCTGCTGCAGAAGACGAAAACTGGTACAAGATCTGACCTGCCCCACTGATACTAGTTCTGTGCATATATTGCTACATACTTGCTGCAGTTGGAATGCTGCTTCTTAGCCAACGTATCGCTGATGTAATTGCTACCAGACTACCCTGGTGTAAAAGTGGTGCCCTCATTCCCAACCATATTGCCATGTTAGGAAAAGGGAATAGGTTTGTCATGCTAACAGTTGTTAAGCAACAGTAGGTCAGACAACCTAATGTTCTCCAACCCAATGGTTGTGCCACTATGAATTGTAAGGTGATTGGCTGAAAGTAGATAAAATAGAGTAGGAAAAATGAGAGATTAGGAGAATCCACAAGTGAAAGGTCTTTGAAACTTTCAAAACTTTTGCCTCTTTGTCTTTAATAATTATATACTGTTCTGGAACTCATGCAGTTCAGTCATCACGACGAAACCGTGCTTTGTCTGTTTGAATATGGTACATATCCTTTCCTCCATTCATATGTCTCTATCTCTTTCTCCCCTTCCTGATCCATGGTAACCAGAGCTTGCTGTGATGTCCAAATTGGGCAAATTGTAATTACCACTAATATGTAAAACTAGTTTTCAATTCTGGCTTCATGGCAAATTCTGGTTAGTGGTAACCAGTTTGCCTGATTCAGATGTCATTGGCAAACACTGGTTTCCATCAATCAGTAAACAGAAGAGGGGAAGAACAATGGAAGCAGAACAGGGCACTCCCTGTTCAGCATGTTCTCCAAGAGCCAAACTATGGTGCAGCCTTCATATCTAGGGTAACATGTGCCCCTCCTTTCCATGTGTCTGTGTGTTTCTTTTTACTGCAGAACTGTGTGACTTGTCTTTAAACAATATAAATTCTTTAATTTTGGCTTTAGCATTTTGATTGCTAAAGGACAGACAGATGGGAATATTTGTTTTCAGGGCAATAAAAAACAGAGACTTTAGTGTGGGAAGAGAATCATTGCATTATTTTGCAATCTTTTGGTGGGTCTAGGTTTCAAATACAGATCTTCAACCAACAGTGATAACCTCTAGTGCTTAGGTTTCCTGATCACATCAAATGACCCCCTCCAAGTGTGTTTTGTTCGATATTCTCAAACACACAATAGCAGGAATATGGAATAATAATAAATACTGAATTTTATTCATAGGGACCATTTGCTTATATTGGTTATGGGCCAATGTGTGCATAATCTCTGTGATATAACTGGATCATTTGGGTGGTGTTCACATAACTGGTGTCAGTATGGGTTTTTTGCTTGTTTTCAGAGGTATGATCCATATTCTGCAAATTTCTCCCACTTCTATTCGGCAGAATAATAACTACACAAACATGAAATTGAATTTGGTAACAATTTTGGTGGCCGAAGTATGGGGAGATGCACTCTCTGCATGGCGGTTTTGCAGAATGCTGTCAGCAGTACAGAATCTCACAAGTACTGAAGACAAGGTTCAGATGGCAGAATGTTAAACCATCTTATGTGTACACCTTCAAAATCCAAGTGTACAGCTGAAAATGTAAAACATTATTATGGCAAACGCTGTGGTGGGTGGCCTACAGGTATGGTGGATTTTTTAATAATAGCCAAAAAGCAGTGCAGGTTTATTAGCCTCCTTCAACGAGAACTATACCAGGCACGCACACAATCAAGTTAGAATTTTAGCAGCCAAGCAACAATGTAGCGAGCACCTACTTGCCCCATGACCATCTCCTACGTCATCTGGCTACACAAATGTTTTTATAGGGTTTGAACTCCTCCCTTACCCAGCTGCTACTGCAAAGAGGCAATAGGACCCCGCTGGCTTTCTAAATCCCATATAAATTACTCAGCAGGGAATCCTTTAATGAGCTCCAAGTACTAAGGCTAGGACTGTCATGCCACCCATATGCTTTGCAAGGATGTGCATCAAACAGGTATTATATGGTACATTCATCTGTGAGCTGTGATTGGCTACAACTCCCTGCTGGGCAACCAGTGTTTCTCTTTTCATAATGTGGGGAATGAACTCGCGATTCTGTTGTGTCTATAGACCATTAGATCATCCACAGGAAATTTGAGTCCAAGCACATGCTGGAAAAAGACAATGTTCAGTCTTGGTGAAGTTGAATAAAACGAATTATTCTAGTCCTATCTAATACTGAACTTACTGAAGTATTGCAGATGTGGACAAGTTAACCTGGGAAGAGTTTATACCTAACAATCACTTAGAGTGCAATCCTAACCTGGCACTGCGCCAGCGCAGCGCTCCTGCACTGGAACAGCACTGTCGCAAATGTGCCATCAAGTGCGTCTGCGCCGCGGAATTGGTCGTTGGGTCCCTGCAAGCAGCAGTGCTGACGTACGGGCACTGCTGCACCTGTCAGCTGCACCGGTTGAGCACCAGCATAGCTCTGCCAGAGAAGGACTGAGCCTAGGGTGTGCCAGAGACATAATGGGGCAGCACTGTAGGCAGCACTGGCACAAGGCCATTGGGCCATATTCTAACCCCCGTCCCCAGGCTGGACAGCCCCGATTTGGGTCGCTCCTGGCCATGTGGACCTGCATCTGCTATTGTGCTGGCACAGATCAAAGCAGCCCCATAGGGCTGGCTGGGGCTTACCCCTGGGGCAAAGGGAAAACATGCCCTTGCTCCACGCTGAGCCGCTTCTGGCTCCAAACATGCTTAGGATGCAGCCCAGCTGTGCCGGCCTGGCTATTCCAGCGCAGGTTAGGATTGGGCTGCCCATTAAATAAGAGATCAGTCTATGAAAATCAGATCATAGAAGAACACACAAAAACATTTTGAAAGGAAAGATTTCAAACATACACTTAACTGGAAAGGTTCACTGTTGTAAATTACACCCCATCTAATTGATCTCTGTTCTCAGTCTGTCAACTGTGTGGCAACTCCTTGTGGGCTTTTCACAAAAAGCTTTTCGCAGTCTTTGAAATGTATACTATATAATCAAGAGAAATGTTCGGTAGTTCAGCAACTTCGAAGTGTCAAATATTACTGAGACCAGTATAGGGAGCCATTATCTTTTGATTAACCAAGCAAACCAACCAACTAACCAAGAAAAGGAGAGACAAGGAAAGGATTCAAAGATCTATTCTAGGAGTGCAAATAGTTTATTTCATACCAAAATATGGATCCCTGCTCATTTTTAATCCATCATGTTATCCGGCACACTCGAAGAATGGCCTTTAGGTCATGCTTTCAGATTAAACAGCTATTGGACTAGCTTTCAGAATTAGAACATCAAAATTTGATGTTCATTAGGTCAGAGACACGACAGACCAAAGGATAACTTTATTTCTTACATTTAACATGAATGCAGTTTTTGGTAGTCACCAGGGCAAATGTCCAAGATCAGGACATAATTCTTCTCTCTCTCTCTCTCTCTCTCTCTCTCTCTCTCTCTCTCTCACACACACACACACACACACACACACACACACACACACACACACACCCCTATCTACCTTGAATCCAATCCGTACAATCACAGAAAAAAATGAGCTCTTTTTTTTACCAAATAGTCATGAAAACACTTAAGAACAGACCTTCTGAATCAGACCAAATGGCTTATTAAGGGACTAGTCAGGTGTGTCTGTGAAACCCACAAATAGGACATGCACTGGCCTTCTGTACTTGGTAATATACAAACCTCAGCTCCTCCAACTCCCTGGATGGAATACAAAGGAGAGAATGGCACAGAGATGCTCTAGCCTGTCACTCTCCTCCACACTTCCTCTTTTGCAGGAGGAGAAAAAGTAGTGGAAACATTGCACGGATGGAGGTCAGACAATCTGCTCCCTTAAGCAACTGTCTCAGGAGGCCTTCTGGGTCAGCCCTGCTCTATAGGCATACATAGGCTTACATAGGTTCTAAAGGCTTGTGTACATATTAAACAAGCTGCTCTTTTAGAAGCGGCTGTAATTAACAGTCCCTTTCATTGCATTCAAAGTTAAGACATAAATTGAAGAAGCAGATATACAGAAGGGCTTCAGGAGTGGTATAAGCAAGTGTGGAAAATAATAATAATAATGGATATAACCACCACCACCATGAAAGGGTAGGACCAACACATGCTGTTGAAGATTTAGCCGAGAGGGTTAATGCCTCCGTTTGCCCGAAGATAACACCTGAAGATCTCAAGGTCGTGAGCTCGGGACTGCCGGAAGTCTCTGAGCAGCAGACCTTGGAAACTGCGGCTGATTAAAAGCTGAGTTCCAGCTGCCTCGTGGGAGGAGGAGTGTGCTGAAATCAGCTGCAGCTCTGGTGGCAGCAGGGAAGCCTCATCAGCCAGCAGACGACAGACGGGTGACTAAAGAAAGAAGGCTAAATCCAGAAAGAAAGATCTGTAGGAGTGTGGTTCTTGAAAGATAGAACATTCTGTAAATTGTAAAAACCTTCGGGTTTGTGAGAAAGTCTGCCTATGTAAACCGCCTTGAGTTTAATCATTAGAGAAATCTAGTGATATTAAGAAAGGCGGTATATAAATAAATGTATTATTATTATTATTATTATTATTATTATTATTATTATGTTGCAAAAGATTGGGGGGGGGCTCCTTTCTAGTCTGGGTTTTTAAGCATCTGAGTATAAGCAAAAAGGCAGCAAGGTGTAGGCCTATTTTTATATACTAATCATGTGTTTCCCAAAATTAAGCTGCATCATCTTTTCTTTAATCATGGCAATTTAGAATGAATTAATGTGAAAATTGGTTTCTATTTTTTGCTGTCTCTTCTGGTGTTATTTTCAATTTGTTGATTTGTGCTCAATTATAGAAAAGCAGGTAAATTTAAAATTAAACAAGGATTTTCCCCTCCAATTACAACAATGTTACTTTTACAATTCCATGAACTAACAGCCATTGTAGCCTTTGTTGGATCTCAAAGGTTAATCTATTCTCTAATGATAAATAGGAAAGAAGAGCATCCATTCATTACATGGACCCAAATTGGACAGAATTTGAAGTTCGGATGTTATCTTGCTTTTAAATATTTGCTCTATATGGATTGTTATGTTGTAAATCACCTAGGGCAACTTTTTTAGTGCAAAAAGGTAGGGTATAAATAGGGCTTTCAGATTAAGCAAGCCGAGATTGGCTTCTGCTTTTAACACTTTCGTTAATCTCATTGGGATTCTTCACAACCAGGAAGAAGCCAGAGGGAAGCTAGGACCACCGCAGGAGGAACTGCTATCTTTTCTCCATTAGAATGGGAGCTTTAAAAGCAGGAGCTAATCTCCAGCCACTTTACTTGGCAATAGTAAATATAAACGCCTCAAATCAGTGGTGTCATTCAAATGAGTTAGGAACAGGAACTCACTTTTGATTGGCACTTGTCGGGAACTTGGAACCAGCCACAGAGCCCGTTAGGATCCGGAACACCCGTTCTGGTCCGTTCCCCCTGAATGACATCACTGCCTCAAATAAATAAATAATAGAGCTGCATGTTTTCTTGGTTGGTTACAGTGGTGTTATGCTGCTGGAATGCTGGGCGGGACATCCGGGTGATCGACAGCCCGCCCGTCACGTTCCGGAGCGTTACGCCATTTGAGTAACCAATTACACCGCTTGTGTACGTTATGCAAACAGCGTAACACTGCGGAACGCGACGGGCGGGCTGTCGATCACCCGGAAGTCCCACCCAGCATTCCAGCAGCATAACACCGCTGGTTGGTTATCATTTTACTGTACTACTGGAAACTGCTCAGGTCTCTTACAGCACAATCCTATGCATGTCTACTCAAGGGCATGTCTACTCAATGCATGTCTACAGGGCAAAAGCCCTGGGCACCAATTGAATGTGAGACCAATTGGATGTGTGCTCTAGTCACTTCTCCAGTCAGGAAGTGATTGGAGCGCACATGCCCTTTTAGCAGCCAGTCAGGCAAAATCATCTGACCGGCTGCTAAGAGCTCGTGCACTCCAGTCGCTTCTTGGTTTTGTCCCAACCACTGTTGCAAGCATCTATGCTCTCTCTTCATTTCCTGCATTAGGAAGTTGGAGGCGCTTGCTACTTGGGCACTTATAGCCATGGTTTCAGCAGTTTCACCCCAACTGCTGCTGTGAGCGTGGGCCCTTC
Source organism: Lerista edwardsae (assembly GCA_029204185.1). NCBI lineage: Eukaryota > Metazoa > Chordata > Lepidosauria > Squamata > Scincidae > Lerista > Lerista edwardsae. Next base: position 5,150,275 of record JAJKFI010000029.1, on the reverse strand, counting down.
CCCAATGTTTCCTCAAAATGATGGCACATGACATGATGGCTTCAGCACCCCTTTATGCCACTGTGTTTACTCAGGAGTAAGTCTTACTGTGCTTTGTTAGGCTTACTCCCAGGAAACTGCATACAGCAGTGGTTCCCAAACTCACCAAGGTCACGGTGCACTTCTTTCATGTTGACCTCCTCTTCCCAGCTCTCACGGGTGCTGCCATCTTGGATTGTGAAAGACCTTGCAGAATCCAAGATGGTAGTGCCCAGGAAAGCCTGGAAGAAGAGGCTGCCTGGGACATCCCACTGTATTCCTGAGTGTTTGTTGCAGCATGGCACACAGATTGGGAATCACCGGCACACAGGACTAGCAAACAGAGTGTGCTTATAGAAAATGCTGAAGTAAAACTGACCACAACTTCATGCATCCCCACAACTAAAGTATGATCTGGCCAAAGTCAGGTCAGTGTTATTATTCAGAAACACTCAGAAGCATTTTGAACATACAGCACACAAATGAGTAAATATAGGACTATTGTTTTCTATGAAACTACACCCAATGGTGTAGGGTGAAGCAATGGTGAATGGTGAATAGCAATGGTGAAGGGGCTTCTAAGACCAATTCCTGTAATAGATAATGAAAAAGGTTTCCATCACTGGAAATATCAGCAAATAGCTTTCATGTACACTGACAGCCTCTCTTGCAGCCTCTCCCCTCCTTGGTTAGCCAGGCAGGACTCCTGTCCTTCCTCCCTTGGGTCCCCTGGTCTCACACAAAAATGCGAGGCTACTCTTCCCATAGTTGTTTGCCTGTGAAGCAGAGCAGCAATTGGTGCCTTGAGATTTCCTGGTTCAAAGAGTTAGGATGAAAGTGAGATCTCTGTTTTAAGTCCTATAAGTCAGTATCTCTCATCTTACATCGATTTTGCTTTGGAGCACACGCAGTGATTCATACCAAATGAATCCATCCAGCCCAGTATATTCTACTGCTATTGGGAGTGACTTTCCCCAAGCACTTAAGTGGGGACGAGGAGGAAGCTTTCCCTGCTCAACTACCTTGAGATGCCAGAATTAAACCTTAGATTTTTTTTACCACAACAAACACTGTGGACCCGGTCCTCATCATCCATAGGTTTGTGATCCATGGATTTGAGTTAACTCAGATCACAAGCCCATATTGGTCATGACGTGACCAGAGGTGGCATTAGGGAGGCATAAGGTCCTTTGAAGCATACAGAGGCCACAAACACCAGAAGTGTATGCAAGAAGGCTCCAGAAGGCCTTCTGAGGTGCGGGGAGGTCATATGCCTTAGAACCCCACCAAACGGAACCGGAAGATATTTCTGGTTGCGTTCAGAGGTTGGACCACAGATTTCATTATATGCTATTTTTGGCATCCACGAGAGTTCCAGAAATGGAACCCACACAGATGCCAAGGACTGAGCTGTATCTCCTTGAACACCAACTCATTTCTGGACATGAACAAGCACAAAGCAATTTGTTACTTGGAGCTAAAAATTTTTAGCTCCAAGCAATTTGTTACTTGGAGCTAAAAAATTTTTTAAAAGGTATTGAAGATTGCTGATGTGTTTATTATTTTCTAAAAATTACTATAAATAACAAACTATAAATATATAAAAATTAACACTAGATTGCTGTTTTTCTTATTTTATCACTTGTGTTACTGGAAGTAAAATACTAAGAGGTAACGTATATAACACTTTACAAATTATTGCTAATGCTTATACTGTGCTTTAAAATTCATCAACACCCTAGGAGGTAGAACTTTGTTTCACAGAACATCTTGTCCAATCTGCAAGCCCACTGTACCATGGAACATCATCCAGAAGCAACTGATTCCCTTGATTCTACCACAATCCAGTTAACATATCTGAAGTACACCTATGAAATACGCCTGTCAGCACCTGCATCATCAAAAATCGGTCTGGAAAAGTCACATAAAAGCACAACCCTCAATCACTTTAATTGCATAACATGTGATTGCACAAGACACACCCAGTTGGTGAAGGACCAAAATTAACTCTCAGTTAATTTTGCCCAGTAGTTACTATCCTGAAGATCCCTTAATTTCAGGACCTATAGACAGTACATAACAACACATCCACTAGCAGCCTGATCCTAAATATGTTTACTAAGTGCAGCCAGAGTCTTTAAATATAGTATTTACTTATAAACCTAAGTGTGCTTAGGTTTATAGTTTTCAGTCTTTACTTGGAAGTAAATCTCATTGGTTTCAATAGAGCTTACTTTCAATAAGTATCCTTGGGTTTTCAACTCAATTCCCAACATAGCTTTTTGCCCTAGTATTTTTGTAGCAGTGTTTTAGCTCTAATTACTGCCACTAAATACAAATTAATTACCATAGTTGTAAACCCAGTGGGATTAGACGACAAAACCTCTTATGGAGGCCAGTCAATAGAGGGACACAAAGCTTCAAAAATCCTCTTCAATGAAGGTTTTGCTATAATCAAGAGGGGTCATAAGTATTTTAAGGGCCATTTCAGGCTTTGTGTCTCCACTATCCATTATTTTTAATGAAGCTGAGTTCAGTCTTCCAACTTAGTGGCAGATTTCTAAACACTGACTGTCGCCTTCTGCTAAAAAAAAAAATCTAATATCCATCTTGCTTTTCACAGTCAGAAACAGATCTTGAAAACTGCGGATGGAAGTCTCTCATTTGAAAACTTGAACAGCATGCAATTAATGAGAAGAGCTTCATATTTACCCAATGCTGTGTGACAATTTGCTCCTACTCCCAGTGACATGGATTTACAATTTTATTTTGAAGTTAATTTTGTAATCAGAACAGCAGCCTAGGTAACAGCTCCCAACCCCACCTCCTTACTCCAAAGGGACTGAAAAGGAGCCGCCAACGGGGAACTAACTATTGATCACAGAATGATAATTTCAACTGAACATCTATCTAAAACGATTAGAAAAACAGGCCAGAAGGAATAAAAGCAAACTAGTAAATCACAGCTGTAGCATCCCACCATTTTTCAGAAACTTCAAAAGGATACAGCCTACACAAACAGAGCCCAAAGTCTGCGGACATATCAACACTACAAATTTTTATTGGATTTATAGCCATTTAACTGTCAAGGTTTTCCCATGAAAACATAAAGATCCCAAGAACTATAGTTGTCTGGGTGCTGCTACACTTTTATTGTGGGGTAGGTGGGAAAGGAGGGGAAGCTGCTCACACAGCTACCCTGCTTGGTTGATGAGCAGTTAGAAGAGAAGGAAGTGGTGGTACCAGCGGCGTCATGCAGCCGGAATGCTGGGCGGGAGGAACGGGTGAGCAGCAGCCCGCCCGTTGCGTACCGCTCCGTTTCACTGTCTTCCCCGCCCCCACAGTACCCTGCAAGGTTTAGCTAACTTAGATTTAGTCTGGCACAGTTAGGCCAGCAAAGTTTGCTCGGCACAAGGACCACCATAAAGCACGTTTGGACCACTCTCCAAGTCAGGGAGATTGGCGCATGTCTGTGTGCTGGCCTCTCTGACTCTGAGAGTGGTCCAAACGTGCCTTACAGTGGCCCTTGTGCCAGCCCAACTTTGCTATCCTAACTGTGCCGGCCTAACTCCAGATTAAGATAGCACTCTGTGAGCCTTTTGGGACCACGAGCCATTTATTGACATGTAGTGCTATGTTGGATCGTGGTGACGCAGCGAGTTAATCCGCTGTTGCTGGGCTTTCGACCACAAGGTTGGGAGTTCGAGACTGCGTGACGGAGTGAGCTCCCGTTGCCTGTCCCAGCTCCTGCCAACCTAGCAGTTCGAAAACACCTAAAATGCAAGTAGATAAATAGGGACCACTTCGGTGGGAAGGTAACGGCGTTCTGTGCGCTACGGCGTAGAGTCATGCTGGCCACATGATCGGACAAAAACGCCGGCTCTACAGGCTTTGAGAAGAGCACTGCCCCCTACAGCGGTCACGACTAGACCATTCGGTCGTGGGGAAACCTTTACCTTTACCGCTATGTAAGCCACTTATGAATTACCTTTTTGTTGAAAAATGGTACAGTATGTAATGAAACTTACAGTACAAATGAAACTTCCTGGGTGACCTTGGGCTGGTCACTATCTCTCAGCCTCACTGACCTTGCAGGGTTGGTATGAGGACTAAAAGAGGAGAGGAACTATGTATACCACTCTGAGCTCTTTGGAGGATGAATGGTATAAAAATGTGACAAATATTATATTATTATTTATTACTAAACAAAAACAGTGAAGAAATTCTATACTGATGCTGCATATGTGTCCCCAAAAAATGAGGAGCTGAGTTAAAACGCAAAAAATGGAGAGCTTCTGCTGTGGGGAAAACAGCATCTGTTTCAGAACGCCATTTTTATATTTAGAAGCAGCACATCTTCACAGATCAAGCACCGGCAACTAATCCTGAAGCGCGCCTCCAATTCCTGCCTACAACTTGGTGCCAACCGATGCTCCCACTCTAGCTGTTCATTTAAGGCTTCTCCCCACCGTTCTGTGGGCATCGCTCATTGATGCATTCATTACTTTAATAGATCCCAACACCTACAACTGGCAGGATTTGGTAAGATGCCCAATTCACCATGCCAGATCTATTTCCACATGTGGTGGGTTGACAAAAGCTTGTGACTGCATTATAATGGAAGTCTGCTGGTCTATCCCCCCTCTTTTCTCTCCCCATATGAAATGCTTTCCTTTTTCTGGGTCACAAGACATGATCTGTATTTTCTGCTACATGTGTACTAAAATGGAACATGCAGTAAACTCTGGGTAGTCACTGAAGCATACTGTCTAGCTCTAGCCTTGACCTATTTGTTCAGGCTTTTTCTTAGATTATTCCATTTCATTCTGCTGGCTACATTTCACATCAGATGTTCACAGAGGGCAAATACAGAAAACTGCGGGACATTATAGCTAGCTTACATGACAACAGTAGCTGCACGTTTCCTCAAATAAATGCTGCAAAAGATTGTATTAATAATCAACGCGAACATGTTTCAAGAGTACCAGCAGTGTGTCAAGCATATATTTTGTTAACGTGCGATCAGTTTCATTTCTGCCCTGTCTCATAATCCACTTATGATTATATTGAAGTGTAGCCCAGAACAGTGTGATATGCAAAGCAGCTCAGTCAGGTAAACAGCAAATGGTCCAAAACAATCATCAGTAGCTACAAAATAAGACTGGAAATAATAACATTTAAAACGCACTCTGAGAGTTCACACAGTTTCTATTTTACAAACTGCTAAGCCCATGATGGTACTAATATGAATATATACATTTTTGTTTTTTAATGTAACTAAAATATTTTTCAATGAAGTTACAAAAAACCAACACAAATATTAGACACACTTATTAGACACACTTCCTTGGGATTGAGAGCGCAATCCTAACCTGGAGTTAGACTGGCACAGTTAGGCCAGCAAAGTTTTGACCAGCACAAGCGACACCATAAAGTATGTTTGGACCACTCTTGGATTCAGAGAGGCCAGCACACAGATGTGCGCCATCCCCCCTGACTCGGAGAGTGGTCCAAACGCACTTTATGGTGCCAGGCAAATTTTGCTGGCCTAACTGTGCCGGCCTAACTATGGGATAGAATTGTGCATTGAATCCCATTGAATTTAATAGGTATTTCTTCTGAGTAGATATGCATAGGATAACACTGTTAGGGGCCAAAACAAACGGTAATAAGAAAAAGATATGGTTCTCTTTTCTTTATTAAAACCTGAAGAGAACTACAGTTCTTTTCCTAGATTTGACAACTAACATTTGTTGCAAAACCTCTTTGGCTTTAATTAACTTTAATTACATTGTCAGAGCAGTCAGCTTGTAGGTGTCTATTAACTCATGTTGTGCTCCTAGCAGAAGAATTCATGTCAGACATTTGAGATTCAGAGTGCAATCCGAACCAATTTTCCAGCACTGGCATAGCTGTGCCACTGGGGCATGTGCTGCATCCTGCATGGAGGCCTCCCAAGGTAAAGGAATGTTTGTTTTCTTGCCTCGGGGCTGCAGTGCCCTAACACCAGTGCTGGAAAGGTGGTTAGGATTACGCGCTCAGGCATTTATATTTCTGCAAAACAAAGAATTCTCAAATTCAAAGGTCACCTGAGTTAGGGCTACTGGTTGGTGGGGAAGGGGTCCATCTGTGGGGCCAAGCCTATCCACTTTCCAGCACTGATGCTGCCAGGCCAACAGAACATCTGCTGCATCCTGTGGTGGTGGTGGCAGTTACAGAAGCCTCCTCAAGCCTTACTTTAGGGCTCCATTGTGGCTGCACTGGCCCCGGAAAGTTGGCCCCGGAAAGTTGGATAAGACTAGTATAGGCCCTGACTTGCTAGTTGTCCCATTAAAGCCGGAGGTGGAGGAAGAGGCGGAGAGGCGGGGTGGCGCAAGCCATGGGCCCCAGCAGCGGCAGGGCGGTGGGGCGCCATTTCACATAGTCCGCGGACTAACCCTTGTGCTGTCTGGCCCGCCCACCCTTCCTGGCGTCTCTACCATTCCAAAATGGAGCTATTCCGGGTGCAGGGAGGCGTGGCTGGGTGACGCATGGGGCGGGGTGACGTGCTGGGGGTGCGGTTTCGTCGCCCTGCCACGGGTACACTCAGGACTCTGTTCATCCCTGATTAAAGCTGATGGGGAGCAGAGGTCTAAATGCATAACAACATTCAATTTAGGCTAAATGAACAATGCCATGTAAGGTCTCAATTTCAAGTACAGAAACATCCACAACAATTACAGATCTAGAACCAGAGTTGTCACTCTGCAGTTGTTCTGCTGCAGTTGTTGTCAAGAGAAAATGACAATGGGAAGCAGAAACTTGATTAAAACAGAGCAAGAAAGAAGTGAGAGTGGTCATAAATAGGACAGGATGAATGTTTTGAAATAACACTGTTTTGAAGTCCATCTCAGCCACCGTCTCTGGCACCAAGGTGGCCTGTTTTGTTTTGGGTTGGCCCTAGTAGTTATTTTCCCCTTCCATCAGTAGTAACATATTCTGCATTTGCAAGCCTTAATATCATGGCTAGTCCATCACCACTGACAATATAAAGCCATTATAACTAAGTAAAGCTGATGGTTATGCATATGATGCTAATATTTTACCACCCACAAATCACACTTGTTGTATTGACTGTGACTAACCACCCATGTGCTGTTTAGTGTTTTAAGAATATCATGACTGCTCTCAGAGTGCAATATGCGTAGGATGCAAAGGATGGCAAAGGTACCTACAAATTCTGGTTAGCAGGTGATTAATGGGGCAATCCTAACCTGGAGTTAGGCCAGCACAAGTTAGGCCAGCAAAGTTTGGCCTGCATAAGGGCCACTGTAAAGCTCATTTGAATCACTTTCTGAGTCAGGGAGGATGGTGCATGTCTGTGTGCTGGCCTCTCGGAATTCAAGAGTGGTCCAAATGTGCTTTATGATGGCCCTTGTGTCGGCCAAATTTTGCAGGCCTAAGTGTGCCAGTCTAACTCCAGGTTAGGATTGCGCTCTTAATAGTACCTCAATTCTGACTGCACTGCTTCTATGTTCGAAATAAAGATATGAAGATAAACAAGCCTCATCTGGTGCTAAAAAATAAGGAATTTGAATTAAGATCAGTAGATTTGTGGCACATTACTGAATTTTGAAGCATTTTTGAAATGTGAAAAGGCAGTGGTCTTTACCTGAGTAGTTTTTGCTCGTCTGCCATGCATACTGTTGCTATGGCTTATTTTGGGGTGAGTGATTCCTTCGGAGAGGCAATGAGACTTCCTGCAGGGGAGTGTGTTGTAGTTGCTGTAAGAAGGAACATTCTCCAGTGTGGCTGGTGACATTTTGTGGTTCTCAATATCTGAGATGTGAGACACCAAATTCCGACAGTAGCCTCCTAGCGTGTTTCGCGGGCCACCATTTATTGTAGCACTTGAGTTTTGCGGAGAATACAGGTCACTCATGGAATTGGCACGCTGGCAGGTGACCAATGGCTGACAACTATTGCTGGCCTCCCTCCCTTGGGTCTCCTCGCCATCCTTTTCCTCGCCCGAGCCTAGGATTTCTTCATTGCTTGTTAAATGTTCTTGACTAAGATCAGAAAGAGAAAACTCCAAGCTGTCCTCCCGCCAGATATCTGCAGATTTTGAGCGTTTCTTTTTGAAGTTCATGGGCTCCAAGAAATTGGTCCCATTTGTCGAATATGGATGCTGCCTATTACTTCCTTTAGCCAAATACGTTGACTCATCCCGATAAAGTCTGCCTTCTTCTGAATTTGGCATACTCTGCACCGAGGCTGCCATAAGAACTGTGCTGCTATCCACACTGGGAGTGACAGAAGAATCCGTGTGGTACGAAACTGGCCGTAAGCCCATATCCATTCTGTCCACCCAGATGGGACCAAAATCCTCCATGTTGGCTTCTTGGGTAAAAGGCTCCAGACCGTTCTCTGCCAATGACTGGGGGATGCTCGGAGTACTGCTGGATCGTGTGCTTACTTCTGAGTTCCTGTGAATGATTTTTCCTGAGGAAGCATGTCTGGTCCGTCGAGATGCTTTGTTCGAAAGGCGAAGAGAGCGTGATGTATGTTTTCGTCCTAGACTGGCATGTTTCTCGCCGTAAAACTGATGTTCTACATTTTGACTCTCTGCGTTTCCCATGATTTGAATGTCTGCAAAAACAGGAATAACTCAATGTTGCAAAGGCAATATTCAGCACACTTTATATACAAAACCGTGGTTCTCCCCCCTAACACATACTTTTCACAAAAAAATTCTACAGTCTACCCTTAGAAGTATTTCAATATATTTCTTATATAGTTAATATATTTCTGTATTCAAGGCAGCTGCTGTGTGCATAGCCATGTGCAGGCAAGTGCATTCCTTGATTCACTGATATATTAGAGACCAGTGCTGACAATATAAATGGACACAGAACTCTGAGACAAATCAGCCAACTTACTGTAAAAAGGAGGAAGCTTATTTTCCAGAAAACACTCAAGCATCATGAACAATTGTCAGCAGGATCTTTCAAATATCAAGAGTACTAACTAGCAACTCACCCTACCTAGCTAGGCTCCATATTATTTTGTAATCCTCCCACAAAGTGCTTTTGAATTTGGCTACAGAACAGACCCCATATATCTCCTACCCTTTTGCATTTTTGTTTGAAATTGTATCCCCCACCAAAAAAAAAAACATTAAAGGGCCAGACACATCCATCCAATTGACCCTCCTCAACCATCCCAAGTGCAAACACAACACAGTGGTTGAAAAATGTCCAGAGGTAAATAACCCGCATTTACATTAAACAACCTTGAGTATGTGCACTTAGGAGGTGTGCTGAGTTTTCTGCCTTGAAGTAAGGCAGATTTAAAGGGCTTTGCTATGATATGACTTTGAAATAACTAAAAGGTTTTCCATTATCAACAAAAGTGTTGCCTAGCCAAACCTTCATACACCTAAAGTTCTTGAGAGCTTGAAAGAGCTGTGTCCTGATGTATCATCCTCAGGAAAGTAGTATCACTATTTTGTGCCCATCAGAAAAGAATGAATGCAGAGACTTCTTAACAGTTATAAGCAGCTGCTAATTTTAGACCCCCTTGGTATACAGAAACTCACTCCCTAGGCATGCAACAACATGCCCAATGACTACAGCAAATGGATGCAATTTGCCAGTTCAGCAAATGCAGTGAACCTCACACATAAATAATGGACGTGATCATGCAAAATTTAAAAAGCTTTCCCCCAAAAAAGTAACCTAAGAGTCATCTATAGCAAGGGGAGAGGGCAAAGAGTAGAAGAAAAGTACTTTCCTGCAAAACGTAATGCATTTGCTACCACAAACCTAGCAGCTGTGATCATGGCTCTTGGCTTTCTCAATACCATCCTTGGGAATACCAACAGAGAAGTTTATAGGCAAGTTTGAGCAAACAGAATCAGAATCAAAAATTTTGATTTCATGACAAAAAGAATCTATTGCAGTGTTTCCCAAATTGTGGGTCAGGACCCACCAGTGCGTCACAAGCCAATTTCAGGTGGGTCGCAAAGCACCTAGGGCAGCCATAATGGAAAATATGTTAAGATGAGGTGCTGGAAAGGGGGAGGACTGTGTGGTTGTTTGGCTTGTGTCAAGGTTGTAAAAGGCTATTTTCTTTCTGATTCACTTTGCTGTTGGAAAATGACTGGGATATAATCCAATTTATTGCTGCACTATCAGGAAAGCGGCAAGCTTTGGCATCACAATGATGGCACCTCCGGTCATGACATTACATTTGGTGGGTCCTGGACAAATTGTCATTCTAAGAAGTGGGTCCCAGTGCTAAAAAGTTTGAAAACCACTGATCAATTGATATGCTCCTATTTTTAAACAGACTGTCTAAGCTGATGCAAACTTGGGCTTTCAAACTTGACATGGCACAGTTTAAACAGTCATACTTGTACTTCTAGGTTTTTGTCACCACCCAAGAAGACACAAAAGTATCAATCTCACTGGTTTTTTTTTTTTTTTTAAATGAGTATGATAGATCAAAAGCGTTGAAAAACAGGCTGGACTACAATGGAAGAGATTCTGTGGCAATTGTTAAGTAACTGGTGTAGTGTAATAGCTATGAGACTGGAAGTTTCTGTTTTGAGGCCAGCCTCTGCCATCAATTCATTAGATGGTCTGAGCCAGCCACTCTGTCTCAACCTCTGCCCCTCCATCTGCCATAGATAATAATACCTGCCTATTGTACAGAGTCATTCTTCGGATTACAAGATAATACGTGTTAAGTGCTTTTAACACCCTTCACTCCTATATAAACGTCAATACATTTCTGAATTGCCATTGTGAATAGTTGGTAGTTTTATTAAATATGGAAAAACAAGATATGAATATGTATAAATGTTATATTTATAACTTCGTATAAATGTTATAAAATATGTATGTATAAAATATGCTTAATATGTATAAAATAAAAATTAATACAAACGGTTCCCACTGTACGTTTCTTTACAACATACAAAAGATGCCTATTCCTGTGTCCAGCATTTTTGGAGCTCCTCTATGTTCAGAAGTTTGATACCACAGAAAAAGGAGATGGGATGATTTTGCTGCTAGCAACAAGATTTGCCAAAAGAGGAAACGCTACTTTATTGAACAGTTTCTCATACTAAAGCATGGGTCTTATCTCCAAACTACAGCCTGTGGGCAAAATCCGGCCTCTGGGAACTCCCCACCCAGCCCGCAGAAACACTGGCCAGCTGGGACCCTTCTGCCCCAAGACACAACAGCAAAACCGAATGGATCCTGCAGAGCTCTCGCAAGACTTGCAGAGCTCTGAGAGAACCACGTGGGGCAGGCTCTGCCTCCAAGAATGTAAAGGAGGCTTGCAAAGCCCCACAGCCTGATAGGAAGAAGAAGGAGCCATGGGAGTGAGTCTGGAGTCATTACCAGTTTGTTTTTTTCCTGGTCAGTCGGGGCCGGGGGTGAGTAAGTGGAGAACCATGTGAGTGAGTCTGGAGTCTTTTTTTTTTTTTTTTTTTTTGCTTCTCCTTAATCCCACTTGTCTGCATTGGTTCTGTGTATAGATGTGGATAGCTTGATCTGGGGTTTGATGCCGACTGGACTGGGGACGGGGGTAGAGCATTTAGGCACTTAGGCCGGTTGGCCCTACATGGGCTGCTTGGAGTTTCACCAGCAATTTCACTGGCGCAGCTCCAAGTACCCCTATTGAAACTACTGGGGTGTTACTCTAGGTAAGGGGCATATATTCCCCTTCCTCAGAGTTACAAGGCCAGCAGTCCCAACCCTGTAATGGATATGGAGCAGGCCGGCTGCCAAAAGTATGGTACTTTTAAATGTTCAAAGTATTTTGCATGTGTTATCTTATTCCAATTACCATTACCCCCAAATACTTTAATTGAATGTACGGATTACTAAGTTCATAGTTTAGCTCGGCTATTTTCAGCCTTTTTCCACTCACGGCATACTGTCAAGGTGCTAAAATTGTCAAGGCACACTATCAGTTTTTTGATACTTGACAAGGCATAGTACACTGCTGGTGGGGAGAGAGCTCTCACTCCCCAATGCCCTTACTAATAAATGACTCCCCCCCCCCAAACCCCTGTGGCGCACCTGTGGACCATTCATGGCACACTGGTTGAAAATTACTGGTTTAGCAACTATACTATGTCAGATATTTATGATTTTGTTTGCAATGTTTTATCCCACTTTTCCTCAGGAGTGTACAAAGTGAAAACCAAATAATTAAAACCATAAAAACATCAATATAAAAACAGTAAACAGAAAACCACATTGACAATTTAAAATTATAAGCAAGCTAACTACAAATAATAGATTTCCCCAGATAGAGACCACAGATCCTCCTTCCACCAGCTTATTTTAGTCCACCACCACAGATTAGTCCACCAGCTAATTTTTTCTTGGTCAGAATGCTTTTCTTTCCTTATTAAACCTGAAACTAAATATATAAGAAGTATGAAAAAATTAAAAGCTAATTTAGTTGCTGAAGTTTTTGAGTTTGTGAACTTATTAACTTTTCCATTAAATATGTAGTACCTTGCAAGACAACAGATTGCCAATTTAAAATTAGATTCTGGTGGGAGGCTGTTATAATCAGATCTGTATTTTCTGCTGGAAGCTTTAAGACTGTGAAAATGGGAGGAAAAAAATCCAACCAACAGCAGGCCCCTTGTTTCCAAAAACAAAACAACCAACCTCTGAAACAGATTCCATTCTAGGCTCAAAATACACACAAGACCATCAGATCCATTTGCCTGACCCTAAGCCTGCCCCAATAATGAGGAGCGGAAGACTGAGGGCAAAAAGGATGTGTTGGTGAAAGTGAAACAAGCTGAACCCTCCCCTATCCCCACCACTTACTTTCTCCATGTCCTTTTCTCCTCTGAAAAGGGGGGGGGGAAAAAACCCACTTCCGGTTTCACAACGAACATAGGAAGTGGTGTTTATTTCCCTTTTCAGAGAGGTTTGGAGGCTTGTGGAAGGCTGCAGAAGAGGTCACAGGCTCCATGGACTCTCCAGAGAGCCACAGCAACCCACAGGTAACCTTGAAAAACCCTCCGTTCCCAACAGCAGCAAAAGCTTCCTAATCATGCTGCTGCCTTTCCTCTCCCCTCCCCTGAAAATACTTACAGGGTTCCAAAACTCCGAGTTTGGGAATCACTGCATACTTTGGGAATCACTGCACTAAAGTGTATTATGAAAATGCCCTGCAGACAATTCAAAACAGGAAGCCAAGAAAAAAGGATGGAAGGAAGGATATAATCAGTAGCCGCTAAATAGAAATTCTTTGTAATTCTTCCATATCGCTCAGTAGGTATAATGATAATGACTGCTGCTTGCTTCCTGGTGTGCAACCTCTGGTAGGAGAAAACTCTATACTAGTAGAAAATGCATGCAACATACATACCTTACAAGGCAGCACTGGAATTCAGCACCACTTCTTCAGAGAGAAGTGTGGAATTTAGATGTACAGAATCGCAAATGTGATCAAAATGAACAGTTACTGGAACGGCAGAAGCTGTCACCACCTGCCACTCAGAGACTCCATTACTGTCTTGTCGGAGCCTGTAACTATTTGCCAAAAACCTGGTGGGGAAGAAGACACACACAGAGAGAAACAAAACAAAAGGATTAGCCAAAGTGGATATAAAGTTCAACTTTGATCACTTAATTCACAGACGCTACAGCATCAACATACAATAATTAGGTGTGGGAGTTTTTTTGGTGATATTTTTTCCATAATTTCTTGATTAAAATAGCAAATTGCGGTGTTATGCATTTTTATCCAAATTTTTATTGCAAATTGAACAAACAGTGCAAAAATAAGGGTAAATAGCCCTACAAAGGGAAGCAATTACTGGCTCATACACCCCAGCCTAAAACAACCTGCTCACAAATTCCCAAGCTGCACTCTGTTGTTTGGAGCATCAAGAAACTGCTACTTCCACATTCCATTAAAGTCACCACAACGTGCACTGTGAACTATGAACATGTGTGTTCATGCAAATTTAAGCAAGCTTCCTCCTGTTTCTGCCACTCCTCCTCCTGATCCCTTACTGAAAACTATATGTGTATTCCTCAAAACTGTGTCAAAAATAAAAAAGTGGTGTTATTTCTGGGAAATTGATCAAAATTTGTGTCAAACTTTCAAAATATGCAAAAGCAATGTTTTTTCACATTTTGACCTAAATTTTCTTTTATGTAGCGTTTTCAGTAGAAATTCTCATTATTCTGTGTTCTATGTTGATAATCGAAAAAACCATCCTTAACAATAATTAATCATACAATAATTACATTTCTGAAAAAGGGCAATACAAATGTTGGGAAGACAACTGAAAACATTGCCCTTTAAGGGAAGGCAGCACATATCAGTATTATTATACTAGAATCAAACATATATGATTTGTATATATCATATACATACATGTCAAATTCAAGCAAGTTGTATGCTTGCTGAAATGGGGAATAACACAGAAGGCAGAGACAGGCAGACGAATAAACAGAATCCTAAACAATCTTCATGGATTTCTGCATGAGACCAACTGAACCAAACTCAGTTAACAAAAAAGGCATGAAAGAACGCCTTTGAAATATCTGTGCACTGACAAAGGATTAAAACACAAGTTGAATTCAAAAGCCCATAATTGAAGGAACTGGTTTTACTGGCTTCTATGAAAAGAAATTATATAAATTAAATACGCAACTAACAGAATAGGCCAAGGAACTTCATTTGCTCATTAACAGAATGAGGGCGCAATCCTACCCAGCGCTGAGGTAGGAGCGCTGGCCAGCCAGCGCCCTATCCAGCGCTGGGTAGGTGGAGGCTGGAGCCTCCCTGCGGCAAGGGAGCATGCGCTCCAGCCTCCCCTATGTGCTTCTCGGATCTGTGTCCGCTAAAGAGCAGCCGTATGGCCACCTCCCAAGCCCGCCCACGTCACGCCCAAGTCCCGCTCCCGCCACCCTCCCTCCAATCCCCATGCCACCTCGGCACGGAGCCTCCCTCGCACCAACCAGCTTTGGTCGGCGCAAGAGAGGCTCAGCACGGTCGCAGCAGGGCCGGTGCTGCCTGCAGCGCCAGTCTTGTTGCCTTAGCGCCGATGCGGAGGTGCCGATCGGCGCTCCCACCTTGGTGCTAAGGGCGCAGCGTCAGCACAACCCCATTCCGCTGATGCTGCGCGGGGTTTAGGATTGCAATTTGAGAGGTATGTATTGGATGGGGGGAACGCATGGCTGGGGCTACGTTCCTCCCTGGAAGGTAGATCTCAGAGGGTGGTGCTGAGGGACAGCTTTTACTTCCATGCTGTTTAACATCTAAATGAAACCAACTGGGAGAGGTTATTGGAGGGGGGAGCTGTGGTGTCATCAATACAATAGTGATATCTAACTCTACCTCGGTTTTTCATCTGGTCCTGAGGAGGCAATAGAGACCCTCCATGGACCAGATATGGGCTAATAAACTCAATCCAGACAAGACATGCTATTCATCACAGGAAAACTGATTTAGAGCTGAGAGTTCAGCCTGTTCTTGATGGGATAGGAATTCCCTCTTCTGAGAAAACAGGTCTGGCCAAGGTAACACATGCCTTACGCACAACCTTTTTAAATTTGTAATAGCCTGGGAAAGATCCATCTGAATGTAGTTGTTCTTGAAAGATTACAACCTCTTTGTTATTTGTAAAAAAAAA
Source organism: Lerista edwardsae (assembly GCA_029204185.1). NCBI lineage: Eukaryota > Metazoa > Chordata > Lepidosauria > Squamata > Scincidae > Lerista > Lerista edwardsae. The sequence continues at coordinate 5,134,590 of JAJKFI010000029.1, read as the reverse complement.
CCCCTCCGGGTTTAGAAAAAAAGCTGCCTATGTGAACCACCTTAAATTAAAGTCAAAGGAACAATCCAATGACTAAGAAAGGCAGTATATAAATATCATTATTATCATTATTATTGTTTTGATTATATTTTATGTTTTCAACAGCACGTGTGAGATGCCCTGAAGATCTGTTAGGAGGTATAGAGGTAGAGAACAAATAACCAGATAAATAAAAATAAATAAATCTATGTCTAAGCTGTCCACATGCTTTCATATTTACAAATGAATAATTCTGCATAAAACCAGGCTCTTAAGCATTTCATTGGCCTACAAATGCTGTTCATCTCGGAGCCTATCTGAGTCTTTTGGTGACATAGGAAAGAATTCTTAGGCATTCAATCCTTGAAAATCCAATTCCTCAACTGTGCCATTTTTCTCAGATTGTACCATGGTAGGTATAAGACACACATCCTTAGTCCCTCTCCAAACTGGGAAACTAGGAGTGGTATGTGTGTTAGCTTTTTACTTCTGGGCCATAGTACCATACAAGAAAACAGAACACTTGGAAGGAACCAAAAAAGAAAAGAGTAACAGTATAAACCAAACCACAGTGAAAATAAACAATAGGAAAGGCATACATGTGCATATGCTTCCCTCCCCACCCCCAGCTATAACTAGCAAGACTGGTCTAGAAAGCTTGGAAGAAAATGGAAGGGGGTAATGATGATTATATCCTGACAAAGCCTATACAAATAGAAGATTGACAATGTGGAAAATGCAGGTGACCATTCAGCCCCTCCCCGGATCTGCATGACATCCTTTGCGAGACAGAAAAGCCCTGATTAGCTTGTTATTCCTCCCAACCGGAGTCCCAGCCAGAAAAAGAAAACTAGCTTGGAAGGAGACACAGAAGGAACTGCCACTAGCAATGCTACTCCAATTTGTCTTGTATCCACTTTTTACCTAATGTACCACAGAACATTAATTTCCAGCACTGCTAATTTGAGGGAGGATCATTTATTTGTAGGACCATTGTGGGATGTGAGTTCCCTGCGGGCGGTGCAGACAAAAAAAGACAAGTCCCCTTGTCTATTGTCCAAAAACTGATGGTGTACCTTGATAATTTTAGTGCTTTGTCAGTGTGCCGTGAGATAAAAAGGGTTGAACATTGCTGCCCTAGACCACCATTGCCTCTCAATGTAGACAAAACTGAGCTAGATGGACCACAGATCTAAATCAATTTGAGACAGCTTCCTATGTTCCTAAAACAGGTATTATGCAATCGACACTTCTGTATGTCCCTGAGTAACTAAGGAGATAGACCTACTACAGAATGCTACACATATAGCTTTTCTTAAATGAGAAGCTGCAACAAATCAATACACGGTAGATAACATTTTTTTAAAAGAGAGAACTGTATTTGGGGTTGTAGGCTGCTCACAATCTATTAGGACAGACTCTAAAAACAAAATATCCTAAGAGACAACTATGCAAAATGGTAATTTATGCCTCTTTCTCTATCTTGCAACCCTATCTTGATTGAGAAAAAAACAGAAACACTTCAGAATAAACCTCCGTTTTTTTCAAGAGTGTTCAGATTTGTTCTTCATCTGCAAGATTCCGTACAGGTTTGCCTACATTTTGTTTAAGCGACCTTTTCTTCCCCCTGTTTCACGCCTCTTTCTTCTCCCTCTTTTTAAGCTGCTGCTGAGCTCTGAAAAAGAGCTCATGAGTTCCCCAGAAGCTGGCAGAAATTAATAACATGAAACTCATTTATATTGAAAGAGACTTATTATCATGCCAGCTGCCAACAATTTATAAGGCTGGATGCATGATAGCAAGCAAAGGTCCTATAGGCATGTCTTCTTCCACCTGCATCTTGTACGCCGTCTTTTTAAAAATTAAAAATACACTTGGATAAAAAGAAAACGAAAAAGCTGCCTTGTAAATGCTGCTTTGAACAGAAAATAATTCTGGAGCAAGAGTAACAACTTCTCATTATCGTGTTGCCGCAACAAGCTCTTCCAGGGTGACAGCTTGGTTCAGACGTAACATCACATCATATCTGACACTATGGGAAGGAGACTTCATTTGGCACTCCAAACCTCAGAGAGGAGGAGGAAGGAGCACATGAAACAGAGGCTTGGCCTAGGCCTGTTCACACAGCTCCAAGCCTCACCTGAACAATTGCAGCAAAATAAGAGCTGCTTTTTGCAACTAGGAATGCAGGACCAAGGTTTTGGGAATTCCAGTACTATACTTAAAAGAATAATTTATTTATTTTGCCAAAGGAAATGCTTAAGAGGACATTTTGGTAATATCTAGCTGAGCTCTCACATTATACACCTTAAGAGAAAGATACAGTCAATCCTCTTTATATGTGACCTTGCTATCTATAACCTCACTTACCTGCAAGGGGCCAAATTGCTACTTTCCTCATAATCGGCACCTCTGTCCTCATTATCCACTAGGCAGAGACCTTCCACAGGCTGCAGGGAGCTTCAGCCTCCTGCAAACAGCACTGACCCTTTTAAAATAGCCGGCCATAATCATGAGGTCCATGCTGGTCGCAGGTGCCATCCTGAAGGTCCCTGCAGGCTCTGGAAGATCTCTGCAGCATTCAGAGATCTTTTGGCACTTCATGTTGCACTCTGCTGGCTTCCTGAGGGTCTCTGCTGGGTTCTTCTGATGGCAGATAAGGTAGCCCTTGCACCTAACCCCATTGATCCCATAGGATCAATGATTCATTATCTGTGAATTCCCTATCTGCTATGATTTCCAAGAACCTAACCCTAGAGGATAATGAAGATTGACTATATAACTATTCTATGAGATTATGGTAGAATATTAGAAGAATATTCTTTGAGATTAGTTCCTAACAACCAATGAGATTGGAAAGGGGAAAAAGAGCACAAACATATGAGAGCAACTGGTTTTTTGGCAGGGGGGGGGCAGGAACCTACCTCAAAAGCTTCTGCTCACAAGCAGAATCACATTACTGCAACTCAGGGCTCTCACCAGATAGAACTTTACATTTAAGTCAGATCATTTACATTTACATTTGGGGATCATGGTAGGAACTATGGACAAAAATTACTGGTTCCATTCCTCAAATACAAATGGAAAGCAAGGCAAAACTCCTCTCATGGGAGGCAGCCCCTGGATCAACATTCCAATTAGACTGAACAGCTGAGTTCCTAGGATATTCTTTTCATATGGGAACTGATAATTTCATTTAGCTGGAGGGCATCTTCAAATGCTCTGCCACTATGTCCTCTTCCTCCCTCCCCCCCCAGCAGAAAATCTTATTCAGAATCTAGCACACACAATTGCCTCCCTAGTGGCATTAGTTTGCATCACAATGGAGGTCTTTAGATCTTCCCATCAACAAGCCTCCTTTGTAAAGATCAAGTGGAGGGCTCAGGGTTTTTTTCTTTCCAGCACTAGGGAATGCACAGAGGTGACTCAAGTCAGAATCTAGACAGTCTAAGGTCCCTTGCCTTCCCTTCTCTCCTCTCAAAAGGCAAACTGGAGTTACTAGTGAAAAGCATATTGTTCTTCCATAAGGGCAAGCAAGCAAGCAAGTTAGGACTGCAAATGCTAACTTGGATCTGTGCAAACGTAATGTGCATGACCTAGGTGCATGCAACATTCCCGCTGCACATAGCATTTTGAAACTCTTTTTTACCCTTTCAAAACACATTTGATGTTTCATTTCATGATTTGTAAGCTAAGTGCTCCCAGCTGTACTACTCCAGCACAAGCACCCACTTAGGTTTTGGGTGTTTCTAAGCTAGTAAAAACCAGCAATCATACACCATTTGGTAAGATGATTTCTCCTTTGTTTTCCCCTTTTTTCCTTAATTCTTGGTTATGTTACTTGTGTTCTCTCTCTCTCTCTCTCTCTCTCTCTCTCTCTCTCTCTCTCTCTCT
>JAJKFI010000029.1:5062960-5130219 GCA_029204185.1 Lerista edwardsae | reverse complement strand
AAGGAAGGAAGGAAGGAAGGAAGGAAGGAAGGAAGGAAGGAAGGAAGGGGGAAGCCGCCCGGGGAACCAAACACACCTGGTTCCACCTGCAGCCCAGGACCATAGCCCACCTCGCTTCCATGCAGAAACACACAACAACTCCCATACGCACACGGGGCACCAGGAACAATGCCCCCCCACAGCCCCCATCCACAGGTAGACCTGGGCTCCCGTCCATCCGTGGCTGTCTCCCCCCTTCCTTCCCAGGTGTGTCAGTCCCTGTCCTGCAATCCCTGTCCTGCCTTGTGGTTTGTTGTTTGAGTTTTCCTTTTTTTTTTTCCCCTTTCCCCCCCCTCCACCTCTGGCTTTGTGTTGGAGAGAGCAAGAGAGTGAGTGAGAGGGCTGCTGTGTTGTGTGTGCCTCTCTCCGCCCTCCCTTCCTTTTCAGCAAGCCCCCACGAAGAGTTTCCCCTGGTGCTGGGGGAGGGGCGTTGCTCCTGGTTGGGCTAAGAAAGGGGTCTACCTGACCGGGTAGACCTGGGCTCCAGAGAAGGTGGATACATACCGGGTTCAACAGATCTAAGTGACAGTAACAAAAACAAGATTTTTTAAAAATCATTTGGATAAACTCCAAGTTGACAACATATTTTAGACTGCTGATGTGTAGGTAGTGACAAATTACCTCCTACAATATTCACACAAAACACTGTGTTGTGATTGTGCATCATGCCATTGGAACATATGGTTAAAGTTTTCAAGTTCATGACATAATCATTTTCTATGATCATAAAAAGAATCAATGTACTACATATAGACATTCTGACATATGCAACAGGAAACTATCGGTTCCCAATACATGAATGAGCCTGGGAGGACTGCAGGCTCTTATATTGCCCCCTTCTTCTTTTATGTGCAAGAGAAAGAAAATGAAAGCTGTTGATTTCCATTTGAACTAAACCAAAATCCCATGTGAATTTGGGACACTGTGGTCTAACCCTACGAATTATATGAATCCCAGTTCATTTAACACTGTGATTTGAAAACATGCACAGGACAAGCACACGCATAAACTCAGAACTTGGATTCAGTTCAAGAAAAAAAATTCATTCTTCTCCGTCCTTTCACTCATGAAAGTTGAGAAGGAAAGAGGGAAACTGCAAGCTTGCCGTTCTCATAGGTTTACTGCTATACAGACGTACTCCGGTATCCACTGATTTGGTATCTACTGTTTCAGTTATCCACACATACCATGGATACTGGGTCACCTATTAAAAGGACAAAGGAACACTAAACAAATCTTTTTTTTTACCTTGTTGAAGCAAAATCACTAATGTTCTCCCATTTAAAAAGGTATCCCCAGTATCCACAATTTCTTGTATCCACAGGGCAGGTGGGAGGGCCGGAACGGAACCCCACGAGATACCAGGGCATGCCTGTAGCAGGAAACCAGCATGTGCCTGAATGGTTACGTTCCTGTTACACTGAATTGAACCTATATAAAAATACAGATTCCTGTCACTAGAAATCATGGCTAATATAAATTTATTAAACACCAGGATGTCCAAGCCTAAAGAGGAAATGCTATCCTTCTTTGAGTTATTTATAACTTCCCCATCATTCTGCTCATTGTGGATTTTATTCAGTAAATCCACACATCGGCCTTAGCAGAGAATCTCTGTCAGAGAAATTAGTGCATACCAAATGTTACTCAGCTGAATTCTGAGTTATTTTATCAGTATTTTTCCAAAAATAAAACGCCGCCATCTTGTCCAGACGTATTCATCTCTTCTCCGAACTTTTGCAAACAAACTTCAGATAAACCTGTCAAATAAATTACTCCTTTAGCATGGAACATCAATCCCACACACATCTATAAATAGAAAGATAATTTCCCTCTCAAAATGTTCTGCATTTCTATGTAGTTGACAGGTCACATCCGCCAAACAACAATTAAATCTAGCAAAAACACAAGTGGGAATTAATAACAGCTTATCAAGAGGGCAGCACACAATCAGCCCACCACTGGGGAAACCCCTCTGAGTGGATGCTCTTTCTTTATTATTAACCAAATTGTCAGTGAAAGATAGAAAGAAATATTAAAACAGAAAAAAAACCATTCAGTGGTGCTGGAAAAAGTTCAGCCACATGAGATATTTATGTTGAGTTTGTCTGGTGGTTCTCAAAAGTGCAAGAAAGGCTCCTGAATGGTGATGAAACTGAAGAGGTAGAATCCAGCACAGAGTAATGGCCTGAAGTTTTGCAATAGTACTGGAGTCTATCGCATGCCAACAGTTTTACAGTGCAATCCTAACCCTGCGCTAGTACAGTCAGGCTGCAGTGGCCTGTGCTGCATTCCAATTATAGGGTTGAAACAGGCTGGAAGTCACCTCAGGAGAAGAGAATATTTCCTCCCCTTACTCCATGTCTTCTCACCTGCCCTTCAAGACTATTTGGGTGTTGGCTAGTTATTTCACCTCCAAGAAGCCCAGCCCAGGAGTGAGGGTTAGGATACAGTGTGCATTGCAGCTGCCAATTCCACCCCCTCCTAGGCCCAATCCTCCTCTTGCCTGCCTTTTTCCCTGACCCAGTAATGCCCCCTCCACACCAGCCTCTCCCACCTACCCCCACACCCAGCGGCGTCATGCAGCCAGAATGCTGGGCGAGAGGAATGGGTGAGCGGCAGCCCGCCCGTTGCGTTCCGATCTGTTTTGCCATCTTCCCCGCCCCCACAGGGCAGGGAAGACGGCGAAACGGACCAGAACACAACGGGCGGGCTGCCACTCACCCATTCCTCCTGCCCAGCATTCCGGCTGCATGACGCCGCTGCCCACACCACCCGGAGAAAAATTGACCTCTGCCAACCAGCGTGGGGAATGGAGTTGGCAGGCCAGCATACGGCATTGTGCCAGTGCTGCCGGCTCTTGAGCTGGCACAAACGTGTGTATTTGCAACACTTGAAAGTGGGCTCAGGGGGCGTGCCCTGACACAACATGGCGTTAGGATTGGGCTGCCCAATATTTCAAAAATAAAAGTGTTGCTGTATATTCAGAATGCTGCCAAGGCAATGAGTAGATACATATTTTAACAGAGAGATGTCAAAGCCCAAACATGGGTGTGAGCCCCGCCATCTGCCCCAGAAGAAAGCCCTTTCATTTATAAGAATCGTTCCTCAATAGACAGGAAAAGAGTCTCTATGTGTTTCTTATATCAGCTTCATATCTATTGTGACAGAAATGACCACAAATGAGAGAGGGTGATGCTAAATAGGCATGACTAAATGAGGAAGGGCTTCAAGACTAACAGCACAAGCCACAGATTTTACTCCTACTTGACATCAGCATACCCAAGGTAAATACCAGAACTTAGATGTCTATATCTAAATGTCATGTCACTTCACAACTTTTGAGCATTATCTGGATTAATAAACCAAGCTTAAAAATACTGCAAGATCCCATATTGTATTCAAGTATAAGTAACATTCTAGAAAAGTTACTGGTATTTTAAAAGACAAAGGTGTGATTATGAAAGGGACTCTGCACCACATAAGTTTATGCCACAATACTATTCCCCTCTGATAGTTTAGATCTCCAGCCAAAAAGAAACCACAAACTGGGGTTACAAAGCAACTATTAGTGACCCAATTCTAATAAGTTACTTTTAAATGATGGAGCCCAATTTAAAACAGAGCTGGCTTCCTGGAATGTATGCAAGCTATACATTCAAATGGTACAAAAACTACAAATCACTTTTTCCATTGGCTAGTATTTAAAAGTTCAACATGATGTGATAGCCTGTGGATACTGTATTATTATTTTGCATAGCTGAATAAAACCTACAATTAGATTTAAATACTATAACACGCTATAAGACAGACTGTATAGAAATCAGTCTTACATTACCAAAATTCACAAATCTAGCTCCACCAAGCCTGATCTTCTAATGGTATTACAAAATTAAAAAGAAAAAAAGAAAAACACCAAGTAATAGTAATAAGGTTGATAAACCTTGCTCAGAAAATGCATATAATTCTATAAGTCGTGAGGAGGGAAATCGGGTATAGAGCAAGTAAGCAAACATTATTTATATACCGCTTTTCAACAAAAAGTTCACAAAGCAGTTTACAAGCAAAAAAATAGTTAAATGGCTCCCTGTCCCAAAAGTGCTCGCAAGCTAAAAAAATGCAGACCATCAGCAGCAGCAGCCACTAGAAAAGACACTGTCCTGGGCTGAAGAGGGACTGTTACTCTCCCCCTGCTAAATATAAGAGGAACACCACTTGAAAAAGGTACCTCTTACCCAGTTAGCAGGGGATAACTGAGCTATGTTCCACCTCTACTATTCAGAGATGTACTTCTGAACTATGAATTCAGATAAGGACTCCAACAAAATTTATCAAGGAATAAGAAAAATATTTCCACATACATATGCATGCACACACACCTACCTCTGCATCAAAAAGCTTAATAGCTTTAATTTCAAACTGTGTAAAACATCCAAGGAATCCTACAGCTCCAGTGGGTGATAGCTCCAAAACTATAATTAACTACTGGCATTTGTACAATGTTTGGAACAACTACCTTAAAGTCAGTTCTTACTTCTTGAAACTGTATGTTTTTAAGAACTAGGCTGAAGTTCTAATATTCCAGTTCAGATTATTAGGATGCAGAAAATTTTTGCTGCTTTGCTTCAGTGAACGAGTTCACACAAGTATGTACCCAAGGGATACGTTTGTGAGAAGGGAGATTCCTCTGTGAAGCTCTTCCAGAATGCGTTTACCAGATTGTGCCCTAAAAGCTTCCCGGGGAACGCTTTTTGTCTTATGAATTGCCTGAAGCAAACACAGAGTGCAAAATATAGTAATATTTCTTTAAAAAAAAAACCCAAAAGGTATATGGAGAACAGATATGGCAACAAGAACTAACTTTTTTTATTTGTTATTTTTTGCATATCATTTTCCCCATAACCATTTCAAATCCCCCCACAACAATTCCATCTCACTTCTCAAAAGACAACTGCTGACTATGGCTAGATTAGACCACATCAAAGTGTTTGCACATCTATAGTGGCTAAAAAAGTACCTAACTTTGTGAAGGGGCTGTTGTGATGCACAGCTGTTTCTTTTGCCTGAACGAAAAACTCACTCTGCATTTAAGCAAGTGGATTTTTCTCTCTCTCTCCAATTTCAGGATTTTCCATCTGGCCACTTTCAAACAAGACTCTGATTTCTTCAACAGCTACAAACAAATACAGATGCATTTAAACGATGCAGCCAACCACGGAGCCAGACTTGTCCTATGTAGGTTTGATGAACTGCAAGTAAATATGCTGGAAAAGGAACTATTCCTCTTTTTTTTTTTTTTAAGGGTCAATTTAATAATCTGAAGACTGCTGTGGCTAAGTAGCTCTCTGAGCATAGATAGTGCCGGAATGAGAGGCCAACTCAGAATCTGAGCTTCTTGGAGAAAAGCAGGATATTAAATGATGATGATGATGATGATTTAACTGAGCACTTGCTGCAACTCTATTTGAACTAGCTACTTGGGTCCCTATTCCAGCTACCTGCTGCACTGACCACAAACATCACATCATGGGATCCAATATTGCCTGCTCTCCCACTTCACTTCACCCCACTGATTCCCAGGTGTAGCCCTTGCCCATCTGCCACCTGGGGCCAGGAGTGCACAGACTGCTGCCCCTCCCCAGAGGCTGCCAACTCCCTGACCAACCCGGAGCTTTGCGCAACATCCTGTGGCCTTCCAAAAGCTTTCTGCAGCCTTCAGAAGGCCTTTACTGTTTAATGGTATTGATTAAACAGTACTGTTTAAGGGTCCTCCAGAGGCTGCAGAATGCTTTCAGAGGGCCACAGGACATCACGCATGGCCTGCCTGACCCTCGGGAGGGCGAGGGGGTGGCAGCTCAGTGACAGGCACAGTGATGTCATGCAGGGGGTACGCGGGGGTACGCGAGTACCGGTTTCTAGGATTACAGCTGGCCCCGCCCATTCGCCCGCCCACTCTTCGACTCCGCCCTCTGCAACGTTTGAATTTCCTGCATGTTTGAGTTGCTTGCATGTTCTCAGAGCCAGGCAGGCAGGCAGGCAGCGAGCGGAGCCTTTCCTTTCCTTGCCACTGAAAAATGAGTTGCTCTGGGGTTTTAACATGATGCCAGGCCTCCTTAACATGTTCTGGGGATGCTGTGGAATACTGTTGCAACTGTTGGGTCAGTTTAAAATCATCTGAGGCCTCAAAAAGGGCTTTTTCATGTCACTTCCTGCCACGACATCACTTCTGGCTTATGACGTCACTTCCGGTGGGCGGGTCCCAACACGTGCCAATCAAAAGTGAGTACCTGTTCTTAAATCATTTAGATGACACCACTGGACAGGCACCGCCTCCACTGGCCTCCTGCGAGAACATTTGCCCCTCCCTGGGTTAATGGCAGGGACACTACAGCCGATTCCTACTCAAGAACATCCAGTCAAGACGGTGGAATGGTTCTAGTTTGGGACTTAGACTTGGAAGATCCAGGTTCAAAAATCCCTGCTTGGCCATAAAGCTTGCTGGGTGGCCTTGGGCCAGTCACTATCTCTCAACTACCTCTTAGGGTTGTTTGTGAGGACAAAAAGAGGGAAGGAAGCAGGTACACCACCCTAACTGGTGTGGCAGTATGAAAATAAATAATCAGGCATTTCAATCCACCAATTATCACTGGAGTGCCATTTCCCCTGTACATTCTTTCATACACATTCATGCTTCCCTGCACTGAAATTAATGGGGCAGTTCATACACTCAATTGTGTCATCTGCACATTAAAAACCACACACTACAGCACACCTCATCAGGGTGGGTGGTTGCAATCAAGCGCTGAATTAGGTCCTAACTATACATGAAGCACAAGCATATGTAATGGAGCCCCAAGCTGAGCTGTTCTTCCATCCTCCTCCTTTAGAAAAAGAAAACAGCTCTGGGGAAAGATAATTTTGAGCAGAGAAGCAAGCTCACTTTTTCTCAACACAAAAATAGCCTTCCCTTCCTTTGCTCATAAGAGGGAAAATTCACTGAAGGGATCATTTTGAGAGGACAAACAGCTGGTGGTGAAAAAGTTAAAAATGCCCTCCCTGGTTCTCTGCTCAAAAAATTCTTCCTTCGAAGACTATTTTTCATTAAACAAAGAAGAATAGCAGCATCAGGGCTCCATTACATATGCTTATACATTTACAGGCAATTATGGATGTAGACAGGTATTCTTAGACACTTAAATAGAGGTCATTTCAAATCATGGTTCAGTGTGGATATTGAATTGTTGCCTTTGATTTCAGTCAGCCCTGCCCTCAAAAGGGAGTGTGAGATTAAGATTCTGTTGGATCTTGCACTGCCAAAGATGTTTGAAGATTATGTATCCCTGACTGGAAGAATGAGGGAACAGACCAGCAAAATGGTCCTTCTGACATGGAATATTACCCATCTAACGATACTTAGTTACCATACAGATGTTTTACTGGTTTCGAAAGAAGAAACTGAATGCCTGACACTAACTGGTGAAACCTGATACATTACGTTTGGTGCATTTTATCTGCACTTGGCTGTGAGATTAGATCAAGGCATGCTATTATCATCCTTCACACAGGCTGCAACATGCCTGAACTTATTTTGAAACACACACACACGCACACACACACAGAGAGAGGAATGTTAAACTGCACATTCTGATGCAGGTGGCATTCTTCCATTGTAACCTGTGAGCCACACCTACAGCCACATCACTGAATACAATGTCTACAAACAGAGTGAGAGATAAAGAAAATGAAATACTTCCATCCCAAGCATATCCCACAGGCAACAAAAGGAATGTTTCAAATTAAGGAAGATGCTGGCAAATTTTGAAAAGTAGGAAAAACCCAACAGGTTTTTCTGAGCATCAGCTTAACTGGATGTCCAAATGCCTGCTGGAGGCTTCATCCAGCCATTCTGTGATCTCTGGGTTCCCACACACATTATACTGGCTGGTAAAAGCCACTGTCCTGGTCACAGCTGACAAGTCCTTCAAGTTATCACATTATAGCCCAATCCTATTCAATGCCTGCACAGGTTGTTGCAAAAGTGCCTTAAAGCGCTTTGCAGCAGTGCAGGAAGCCACTGCACTGATGGGAAGGCCGAAGTCTTCCTACGTGCACCAGCAGAGAGAAGGAGGCCTGTCAGCAGAGGTAAGTCTGTGCAGGGGGCAGGGAGAAGGCAGGAATTGGGTTAAACAGGACAAGAGTGGACAGAACAGGGCAGAAACCGGGCAGGAAGAAGGGCAGATTAGGCCTGGAAGGTGGAGGGATTGGTGGCACCAGCACATGCTGAATCCCAAGCTCCTTCCAGGCCCGGTCCACTTGCAAGGATCAACGCGGATTTGTGGCAACAATATCCAAGTTGGGCCACTGTGGAAGCTGGAGCTTATCCAGGGGCAAGGGATCTAAATTCCTGTACTCCAGTAGCCAAAAAAATCTTCCGCTTGGGATGCAGTGCTGCTGAATTGCTGCATGTGAATTTAGGTAGGACTGAGCTATCAGTAAGATTAATTAAAAGTGGCTCTTTTTAGACCACAAATATTGGTGTGCACAGACAGGCTAGTATGTATTTGTGGACTAGCAGCTTGCCTGAGAACCTGGGTTGGCATAAAACAGCTGAAAGGGAAGACAGTATGCTTTGGAAAGAAAAAGCAGTAGCTGAGAGAAAGAAGCACAACCTTCCCTCTCGCATGCCACCCCTCTCCTATGCTCCCACTACCAACACAGGAAGCATATGTATAGGAATTCCACCTAAAGTTGAGCATCCCATGAGAATCTGGCAAATATCCTCACTTTGCTTCCCCACTTTTCAGCTATTCAGTATCAGCCTGGGTTGTTCCCAGTCCAGCTCTGCTGCCCAACACTTATTCCAGCTCTTCTTTGCAAGGCTGGCATTATCCAGACACATTCCCACATGAATGTTGTGTGCATACATTTGCAAGGGGAATATGATTGTGAATGGAGCACAGGCGTACGCATCAGCTATCCCTATAATTCTTTGAACCGGATAAATACTGTCCAAAAATAAGCAATATGCACTGTGGTTTTAATCTACAGTAAAAAGAAGTGCCTATTCCATTTCACATGGGCAGCCATCAATCAACGGCAGGTATTATTTTTTTATTTGTATATTTTCCGAATCTGTATTCCATCCATTCAAAACAGTCAGCAACTCTACAACACAACCCTACAACACAAACCAACAAAACAATCCCTTCCGCTGTTCGTAACAGAGCTGAAACTGAAGGGTTCCAAGCAGCAGTATATATTACAAACCTTCCCGGAGTAATTTATGAGCAGTAAGGTACCCAGAGATGACTTTGAATGTTCATGGGAGCATGCCCATGGAGGCCTGAAACACATGGTTTGTAATGAAAAAGGCTAATGACTCGAAAACATAGCTTATTAAAACCCAACCATCTGCATATTTTTAATAAAAGGGCAATATCATACAATCTCTGGCCATCAAGGACCTCATACTAAACCTTCAGTCAGACAAAATAACATACCAGCAGTATGCATGATAATTATTACTAGGGTTGGGGTTTTTTGGTGGTATTTTTTCCAATTTTTTTTTATTAAAATAGCAAATAGCGGTGTTATGTGTTTTTATTCCATGTTCTCATTGCAACTTCTCATTAATTTTAAATGCTTTAGAGTGCAATCCTAACCTGGAGTTAGGCCAGCACAGTTAGGCCAGTAAAGTTTGGCCAGCACTGGGGACACCATAAAGTATATGCCTGGACCATTCCCGGAGTCAGAGAGGCCAGTGCACAGACGTGCGCCATCCTCCCTGATTCCTAGAGTAGTCTAAGCGTGCTTGACAGAAGCCGTTGTGCCAGCTAAACCTTTCTGGTATAACTGTGTCGGTCTAAATCCAGGTTAGGATTGCCTCCTTAAAAGTGTACTAGGTAGATGATATAGTGATATAGTGTCAGCAGATACAGCCACCATATTATTTCTAATTGGAAAATTAAGATATTTCCCAGTTATTAAACACCAAAATGCTGTGTTTTGTGTTTTTATTCAACTATTTTAACCTCTAAAAGCAGTGTTTTGTATTTAAAAACAAAATAAAACACCACCCCTAGTTATTACATCATTGCTAGCTATCCATTAGTTATTTTCTCATGTTTACAAAACCACCAAAAGCATTTGGTGTATAAGTAAATCAGAGTAATGGGAGGTTGTTTTTCAAAACAAAACACTGAGCACACAAGATTTGAAAAAGGAAACCCTGCCTAGGGCCAGAACACGATTCCAGTTGCACTGAGCATAGTTCCCAACACAGTGTGTATGTTAACACAAGGAAGCTGCCCTCAAATGGCCCTCGATACCCATGGGGGACACTGGACCCCCATGAATACCCCATGATGGGTTGGGGCCATCAGAGAACTTCTGGATGCAATTGGATGTGCCTTTTGGTCATGTCCTGAAGGTATTCTGAGGACCAGGGAGATCATGTGCAACCTCTCCAGGCCTCTGACCACCTTCTGGATGAGACCGGGTCAAATTTGCAGGCCTCAAACCCACCGATAAGGATGTACTGTATTCCCCATGCAGGCAGGGGAAGATTCATGCAAGCTAACCCAAGCTCCTTGGAGAAAGAAGAGATATGTAATATAATACATATCCATTCCATTCTGGAAGGTGCAGGAGCTCATAAAGGGCCCACTTCAAAATGGATAGGTATGTATCGCTAGTATATTTGGTGTGTAAAGTGGCTTGTCCTGCACACAGCAAGTGTCTCCTCAGATGTTTTTTGGAGCCAGGCCTTCTTAGGAAGAGATATCATTAACCTTCCTCCCAGTTGGTAGTTGATGAGGAAATGTTTCCGAGAGCAATCCTAACCTGGAGTTAGGCTGGCACAGTTAGGCCAGCAAAGTTTGGCCACCATCAGGGCCACCACTCTCGGAGTTAGGGAGGATGGTGCATGTCTGTATGCAGATTCACATCTGTATGTCTCTGACTCCGAGAGTGCTCCAAACATACTTTACCACGTCCCTTGTGCCGGCCAAGCTTTGCTGGGGAAAGGCGGGGCATAAATTCTTTAAATAATTAAAAATAATAATTAATAAATATGACAAATGCTGCATTTCTCCAGCCTTCATAGCCTCGACAGTTCTGAGCTCCTTTTTCTGATGCTCCAATGCAGAGCCATAACGCTCTCTCCCAGTGCCTGGGGCAGTGACAGCAGGACTCTGTCCATCTGCGCTCCCAGGGCAGTGACATCAAAGGTTCTCCCTGAGGAGGGGCAGAGGCAGGAGGCGGCCAGTGCCTTCTTCCTCAGGGAGAACCTGGAGGAGACTCATTATGCGCTCCAAGCGCAAAAGCAGTCTCCCCCAGCATCTCCCCAGAGGAGGTAGCATGAGCAATCTCACTGGCGCCTCCTCCTTCAGGAACGGGAAAGGCTGCTTCTGTGCTTCAAGCGCAAAAGCAGTCTCCCCCCGAGTCCCCCAGCATCTCCCTGGAGGAGGGGGTGCACGCGATCACCAGCACCTCCTCCTTTGGGGACAGCCCAAAGATGGCTGCCTTCCTACCGCTTGCGATGTGAAGGCAGTCACCTCTGTAATGAGGGGGAAGCCTGGGGCCAATCCTGCGCCCCCATTATCCCAGTGCCTGGAGCAGGTACCTTTGGGTACTGCGCCAATGAAGCCAAGCTTTGTGGGGTGTCATCACTAACTTACAGCTCAGTAGTGCTTCCAGTTTTTGTGGCTTTGCTTTAACTATGTGGTAAAACTACCTCTGACTTTTCATTTCATATGGAAGTTGTAGCTCGTAGCTCTGGGAATGTTCAATTCGGAAGCCATTCTATTATCTTAATGATTTTACATCGAACTTGTTTGATGTGACTTCTCCTTGGACAACTCATGAGTTCACATAAGCCTGGCTATCATTATTGAAAAAGTTTTTAACTACTCCTTCATATAGACATTGGCTTCACCAAACCTAAGGAGGGCAGTGGTTCTCAAACTTTATAGAGGCCCTGACCTACAGTTTGAGATAACACTCATATAATATGAGAACTGCAACCTACCAAGTTCCAACTCAAATGTCACCTTCTAAAAGTCTCTGTAACTGAGATAATTGTAAATTAACTGAGCACTCTACAGAAATGTTAGACAAGCGCTATATTATTATAATTTTAACTCCTTGATTAGGTAACAAAGGGAGAAGAATAATTACAAAAGTAATTGTCACAAATGCTCAGGTAATATGTGTTTCTGGTTAATTTTGTACAGAATTGGTTTAAGACATTTGCAAAGCAGTCTTTGTTTCTGAAGGTAGGTGGTGCCTCCATTCCTTATATTATGAGTGTGCCTAAAGGAGCCTCTGCTGCTTAATGGTTGTGGATGCTCACATCTGGCCTGCTAACAGCCATTTATGAGTACCAAGCTCCATTCTGGAAGGTGCAGGAGCTCATAAAGGGCCCACTTCAAAATGGATAGGTATGTATCGCTAGTATATTTGGTGTGTAAAGTGGCTTGTCCTGCACACAGCAAGTGTCTCCTCAGATGTTTTTTGGAGCCAGGCCTTCTTAGGAAGAGATTTTGTGTTTCTGTCTAGACTGAGAATCCCTGAGGGGAAAGGTAATTTAAATGTTAATGGGCTTTGTTAAGGAGATATGGCGACCTGGTTCTGATGCTTGATGTCATTTGTCATTTGACCAGCAATTGGTAACCTATATAGCAAAGAGGCCTAAAGTAATTATAGAAATTTATTTTATTTTCCCATTTTTATACTGCCTTTCCTCTAAGGAGCTCAGAGTGGCATACATAGTTCCCTCCCCTCCGTTTGTCCTCACAACAACCCTATGAGGCGCCTGAGGCTGAGAGAAAGTGACTGTTCCAAGGTCACCCAGGAAACTTCATGGCTGAGAAGAGATTTAATTTGAACCTGCATCTTCCAGGTCTATTTCCACAAACACACCATCCTGGCTGTCCAAGGAAAAGAGAAGGTTTATAGTTTGTATGTTTATGATGATGTGGGACCAACTGGAAGTATCCTTTGTACTAGTTTTCACCTAATACATGAAAGATTGGGCTAACATGACACATACCTGATGCGTAGTTTGGTCCCAAGCCTCACAAACTTCAATGCGGCCTACTCGCAAGTACTGTTACATGTCATAGATTAGGAATACTTGTACAGGGAAGATTTGAGGGAATATGGAGAAGTGGCTGGTATGAAGATTAATTATCAGAAAACTAAATTGTTATTAAAAAACATAAGAGCTATGGAGAAGAAAGATTTTGAAAAGTGGGGTCTACAAATAACAGATAAATTGAGATATTTGGGCGTAATAATAACAAATAAAAATAGTACTTTAATGAAAGAAAATTATTATAAGTTATTAAAAGAGATTCAAAATGATTGCGATAAATGGAAAAAATTGCAGTTGTCATTTTTGGGAAGAATTGCAGCAATTAAAATGAATGTTCTACCGAAATTATTATTTTTGTTTCAAACGATTCCTATTATTCTGAAGAAAATTTATTTTCAAGAACTTGATAAATTAATGTCTAAGTTCTTATGGCAAGGAAAAAAACCAAGGATTCGGATGAAATTGCTACAAGATATGAAGGAAAGAGCAGGATGTGGTCTACCAAATTTTTTGATTTATTATCAAGCAGCGGCATTAAACTGGATAAAGGAATGGGTGTGCCCAGTTGATAAAAGGACAATTAAATTAGAAATGTATGATTTACAAATTGGATTTCACGCATTCTTGATATATGATAAAGCGAAATATTATCCTATGTTTAAACAAAATTGTTTGAGAAAAGCGTTACTTTGGATATGGGATCAATTGAGATATAAGATTTATGATAAAATTCCACGTTGGGTGAAACCACTTGAAGTAGGATCAAAACCGGAATGGTTTAGAGAAGATCAAAATAGAACTTATGCTGAGATATTGGATGAAAATAACCAATTATTATCGGAGGAATTTTTGAAAGAGAAAAATATTATTTTAGATTGGTGGACACATATGCAAATTAGATCAAGACTTAAAGAGGACTTAAAAATAGGATTTTATAAAGAAAATACAGAGTTTGATAATAACTTACTAACAGATAAAGGAAAATTTATTAAAAGAATGTATTTAATTTTGTTAAATCTAAAGATGGAAGATGAAGTGGTAAAAGAGGCTATGATAAAATGGGTGAAAAATTTTGGATATTCAATACCGTTGGAAGAGTGGGAGAAAGTATGGAAATTTAACATTAAATTATTGAAAGCAGTTTCATATAGAGAAAATATATATAAGATGTTTTATAGATGGCATATGACTCCAGATAAAATTGCTAGGATGTATAAAAATTCTTCAAATGTATGTTGGAAATGCAATAAGGGAGTAGGTACTTATTTTCATTTATGGTGGACATGTGCGAAAGCAAAAAATTTTTGGAAAGAGGTACATAGAATATTACAAGAAATTCTAGAGTGTTTAATTCCTTTTAAGCCAGAGATATTTTTGTTAAATATTTTACAAGACATTCCAGATATGAAGCAAAGATATATGATTATTTATGTTACTACAGCAGCAAGACTCATATATGCTCAAGATTGGAAAAAAGAGAATATCCCGATTATTGATTAATTGGTCAAGAAAATATATGAAGTAGCTGAAATGGATATTTTGACAGAAAGATTAAGAGAAGTAAAAACAAATAGAGTAACAGAGAATTGGAAATCTTTTTATGATTGGATGGATTTCAAGTGTTAATTGATTATGACAGTTGGTAATAGATTATATGATATATCATATTTTATACTTTGGATATAAGATAGAAATTATGTAAAGATATAATAGGTTAAGCGTTGTATGGCACGTTGCAACAATAACCTTATGTGTGTTCCTTAGTGTCCCTATCTCCTTTTTTGTTTCTGTACCCTTTCCCATGACTTTAATATAAAATAAAATAAAACATTTTTATTAAAAAAAAAAGGAATACTTGTACAGCAGGAAATTGTCTAGTTTTGTTTGGCAACTGCATTGCTTACAATTCATCATTTATAAATTCAAAAAGTCCCTTTTTCAGCATACATTGACTTTCATCCACTTGACTTTCATCACTTTGCTCTTTTAGCCATTTTCAATTATAACCACGTTTTGAATTTTGTCCGCATACTTTCCTCTTTCATCTGACTTCATCCAACCTTCCATGGCTTATGTCAACATTCTTACGTTTTTCTTTTCTTTCTGTTTAGATTTCGCATGCATTAGCACGTGATATGTAATTAGTAATTTAAGGTTTTCGCTGGCCAAAATAAACTTGCAAGCTAAATAAGACTTTGACATTCTTCCATTTTTGATTTTCATCCATGCTCTGGTCCCTAACCAGTCTAAAGTGCCAGATATCACTGTGTAATATCCATATTAAGAGCCAGTGACTATGACAGCAAGTTGAGAATCAGGACATCCCAGCTCTACCATGAACTCAGTAGAGCCATCATCAGTTGTTACCATGGTCCCATCCATAGTTACACACTATCCAGTTACAGAGTATGTGGGCAAACCCCACACCTGCCACCAATGCACAGCTTAGCATCATCCCAACTCTCCATCTCAACATTTTACACCACAGTGACAATCTCTCCCAAGGATACCTAAAAAGGTTTTTGGTGGCCTCAAGAAAGCTGTGCTTTCTCAGCCTGAAGTCCCCAGCTGGAAAATGGGTAAAACCTTACAGGAGTGTTGCATGGTCAGTGTCAAGTTAATCCGTATGAAGTGCTTTGCACAGTCAGTTAGAATTATATTAACTATTATGATTTAACAATAATATGTGAAAGTCCAAAAAAGTCCACAAACACACTGAATGACTATTATGAGTCTTAAGGATCCAAGCTCTTAAATGCTTTTAAGCACAAGATGTGAGCGCTTAAGTCCTCCTGTATTCCATGGGATTTAAGCAACCGTTGCTTCACTCTGGATAACACATGTCTCAAACAAAGAAACTCAGAGTGCAATTCAAAACTGTGGGCTGGATCAGCGCAGCAGCCACTATGCAAGCAGAAAGTGCCACAAATGTGCTTTAAGGTATGAGACCGGGGAAGTAAGCACCACCGGCAAAGGAGCCTGCACTGCCCCGTCAGAACTGCATTCAGAGCCCCCGGCTGCCAGCACAGGCAGCCGAATGGTAAAGCGGCATGGGGAGGGCGGCAGGGAGGCGTTTCTTGGTATGGGAATTCCAGAATGGGAGCAAATTGAGCCCAGGAGGCAACAGGATTGGCAGAGTCCTCTTTTACCATATCCTAACCCCCTTCCCAGGCCAGGCAGCCTTACACAGGGCCACTTGGACTTCTGCTACCTAAATAGATCTGAGTAGTCCCATAGACGTGCCTGGAGTGTTACTTGAGATAAGAGAAAAAATACCCCCAGGAGACCTCCAACCAGCTCCCAGCTAGCACCGGATACAGCGCAGGCCATGCTGCCGGGCTATGCCAGAACTAGTTAAGCTTGGGCTGCCCCTCTCTCTATATGCACAAATACAATCAAGTGAGACAGAATTATTATGTTTTATTTCCTTGCATCTGCACAGAGGTCTCTATGAAAGTTTGACGAAACAGCTGCCATTTTGGATTAGGTTTGTGTTCTTTAAAAGCCTTGGGGCACTGTTTTACAGAGCAACCAAACAATAGAGAACATACCTGCTAAGCTGAAGAAAGAGACACTTTGCATTTGTGTACGCTTGATTCACATTCAAATAGGTATACCCAACAGGCGAGCTACATTCTAGATCAGGGGTCAGGGAACTTTTTAACCTTTTACCCCAAAATATATTTAGATACGCCAACGTTACCCCCACCAGAACAAAAGGAAAAAAATTACATATTGGAACCCATTGCTTTTATTTGATTGATTAATGAGCTTAATTAATGCTATGTAAATACGAAGTTGTAAAGGGCGGAGCAAAACAAACAAAACAAAACGGAGCCAGCCAGCCAGCGACGGAACCGGAATGGGGGTAATGGATGGTCGCGCTGCCAAGACACAGCCGGGCATGCATATAGATTCATATGCATGCCCGGCTGTGTCTCGACAGCGTGACTGTCCATTACCCCCAGGAATTTCATTTTTACCCCATTTGGGGTAATTTACCCCTGTTCCCTGACCACTGTTCTAGATGTATGTGCAGTAAACTCAAAGTGCAATTCCACTACCAACTGTGAGCAAAACTATAAATGTTTATGGGACTTCTCTATATTTTTTCCCATTTCTCTTCTTCTGCAGCAACTAAAGCTTGACTGTGTTAATCCTATCCTCATTGCTGTGTATTCCTGTGACCTCCTTAGTAGCCCCATGCTGTAACTGAAACGCTTTCAACTATTAATAATTTATTCATCTCATCCAGGAATGGATTATGGTTCCATAAAACGCACTGAAACATGCCAGAATCTCTCTGCCTTTTACACACAAATACGCAGAAAGACATTATAAGGGAGGAGACAAATTATTTTAAAGCTCACTCGTTTACAAATTAGCCACTAAGCATTATACTGCGTTATTCTAGATTCAGTTGAGATTGCTTTTTTAAAAATATAAGTACTGATTAAAAATTCAATCTGCTGACAAGCTGGCATTTCATCTGGAGAATCTTATCACCACTTGTATCGAGTTTTCTTGCATGATCAGTTTTCATAAGAAAACATGAGTGCATAGAACCAGGGTAAAACAGTAACTGAAATAATGGTCATTACTTTAATGCAGACTTCTCCGATGATTCAAGAGGGGAAGCCTTGCATTGTTTGTTTTTTGCTGCAACAAATTAAGGTGACAGTCCTGCTCACAGTGACTTGGAATAAGCCCCACTGAGTTGATGGGAACTTACTTCTGTGTAAACGTGCACCAGATTGTACTGCAAAAGTGTTGTGCTACTTGAAAGACTAACAGTTGTCTTCCATGGACCGTTACTGACCATGTGAGACTTTACAAAAAATTATAAAACAAAACTGTTAATCTTTAATATACCACAGGACTGTTTTGACTTCCCCCTTTTCTTCTTCTTTTTAATAAGATTAGGAATGCCAAGGCTTGCCAACAATGACAGCACAATCCTATTCTGGAGTTAGGCCGGCACAGTTAGGCCAGCTGGCACAAGGGCCACCGAAAGCGCATTTGGGACCATTCTCGGAGTCAGGGAGTGTGGTGCATGTCCGTATGCTGGCCTCTCTGATTCTGAGAGTGGTCCAAATATGCTTTACTGTGTCCTTTGTGCTGGCCAAACTTTGATGGCCTAAGTGTGCCGGCCTAACTCCAGGTTAGGATTGCACTCTGAATGGAATAGCTTCACTAAAGAGCAAGGGGCAGACATCCAAGAAGAAAAATCAGAGGCCAAAAAGAAATGGGAATCCACACAACTCCTGACAAGAATGGGAGGAGCACTGTTTGCTCACTTCACTTTTATCCTTAGATTAGCAAAGCTGAACCTCTCTTTCTTTCTGGTGGTGGGGTTAGAATTGCATGGAGAAACATCTGTGAGTGATCCAAGATAGTCAGCAAAGGATGGGCGAAAAGACCTTGGCTCCTTGATCTTGTTTGGGTAAATAAGCAGATCAGGGCCATGTGTGTCTATGGATCAACTAAGTGGCATTTTCAGCCTTAATAATCACTCCGGAGAAATGGAAATTTTGCATAGATCTAAATTATTTAAAATATTAAAAGAAGCTATAGTTATCATTTTTTCCTCTGCAAAGCAAAAAAAAGTCAGCCTTAGTGAGGATGTTAATATTCCAGATAAGGGCATCAGCAACACTTTATCACCAACAACACAGAAAGCAAGATAAAAGATCAAGCCACAAACCCCCTTACAGACATGCAAGCCTCAATGATGCAGTCATGAGTTGGACTGGAGGCTTAAAGACCCACAGTAAGTGCATTAGGATCAGCATGTAAGAAAATCAGATCTCCAAACACCTCTTATATACCCCCCCCAAAAAAAATTATGGGAACTATCCTGAGACATGTAGAAAATTTGCATTACCTTTTAAAGGAAATAATTAGTGTAGGAAAAGTGCAGATAGTAAAAATATACTTCATATGAGTGACTATACACCTAAGCACATAATAACCATAGCAATTTTCTGAGCTTTCAAAAATGAAACAATAATCATTTTTAAGCTCAAGATGGAGAGACACACCCACTTAAATATCTTTCAGAGCCTTAAAAAAAGAGTGCTAATCTCTCACAATCATTTTATTTCAGAAGTGGTACGTTCCTCCTGGGTGATTTAAATGAATAACTGCCTTGACAAGTAGGTTTTCAGATAATCTAACAAATGGAATAGCACAAACAACATCCAGAATAGAAGGAACCTGTCTTAATTAAACCAAATAAAATGCATTTTGTTTGTCTGCTCTAGAGAAATTACTCAGGGTGACAAAGGATATGTGAATGGCTGTCAGAAGCCTGCTCATTTGTAGCTAATATTTTTCCAGCACTGGTTTACAAACAGAGGCAACAGCTTCAAACTACTAGGACAGTTTGCTGAGACTGTGGTTACAGTTCAAATTCTGTTCTGCAGTGGCCCAGAAGCCCAGGATCCAGTTGTCAGATCCTGTAGTCAATTTCCTGTAGTCAATTTCTGTGTGCACAGAGAACAACAGAGTCAACCAAGTAGATTCTTTCAAATATTATCACCTCTTGATCAGTTGGGGTTGCCAGGGTTTGCTTTTCGTGATTCAAATACACCCAACAGAAGTGAGCAATCTGAAATAAAAACACTGAAAGTCTAACAAGAAGCTCGGCTGGAAACAAGGGGGGGAAAAGGCACCTTAAAGATGGCTCAAAATACTGCTAGACAATACAGTGTTCAGAAATATTTTGCAGGTCCAATTACAGCAGATCAAAGCCCTAACACTTCCCAATTCCTTCCCCCCCCCCCAACAGAATCTTGACAGAAACTTGAGCCTTTCAGAAGATTCATTTTAAATAGTTACAAAGATAGTAACCTATAATTACAGTCAGACAGCTTGGGGGGGGGGGAAAGGTGCATCTTTAAGAAGTAATATGAGACTTGCTGCTCTCTTCCTCTTAGGAAATTCAGCTACAAACTGCTTCAGCCCCCTTAAATCAAACTTGGCTCTCTAACATTAGAGTCTGTTGAAAAACGTATGTGTCTTTTTTGGGGTCACTATCTAGCAAAGGAGCATCAAACATTCAAAAGAAAAGAAACTTCTTCAGAGGTTCCTTTTCTTCAAATGGGGGGGGGGGAGTCCACCTTTCTGCCTGGAACTGCCTCCTTTAAGCACAGAGGAAAAATCACGCAGGTTATCAGACAAATACAGCCAACACCACAATGTCTCGTACAACCTAATCGCAGCATCCCCACTTCCTCCCCCACCCCACCGCCTCGCAGAGGGTTATAATCTCTATTAACTAGAAGAATTATCTGAGGTGTTGTGTTTAAAACGCACACAAGGGTCAAAAGCTTACCGTTTATCAGTGGCACAGACATGTTCTCTGATCGCATTTCACAAAAGACTCCCATCCAGCAACAAAAATGAGGAAGTGCAAGTCTTTCATTCGGCTTCTGGCTCAGAATGTGGGTGTAACTTGCTAAGTTTCATGCTAAATGGAGATGGGTCTTTTGGGTGTGTTTGAACGAGTCTGTCAACAACAAACCCCCTCTCTAGTTTAAGTCTCTTTTTTTTTCTTTTTTGTCCTCTTCACACAGAGAAGAAAGCAGGCGGTTGGGATCCTTTTCAGCTTCCTCAAATCTGAATACCTATAAACACCTCAGCAGGATCTCTTGAAACAAATGCAGGCTTAGCCAGTAATTAAAAAATACAGCAGCAGCCTCAGAAAAAGCCTCCCCATTAGAAATGGCCCTTTGGCTACTTGGCTACAGTATGTACTCCATAAGCAATAGACTACAGCCAAGGAATCATCAGGAAAATATGAGCAAAAAAAGAGAGGAAGCATGCTGCTCCTGCTTACATAATTGGATTAGGATGGTTTGTTCCTGTCTAACCACTGCAAGTGGCATTCCCCAAGACTCATGGTCCAATCCTACCCAGGGCCGGCCTGAATGATGCAGGGATGCTGACACAGCCTCCATTCCATCCCATGGGCCAACTGGGAACCAGCCAACTCAGATCTATGGCAGCTGTCCTGCTGGAGTAGATCTAAATCACCACAGGGGACATGTCAGGCTGTAGAAGGAAGTTCCGGACCCTGCAGGCATTGCTGCTGCTGAGATCTGCCATCAATCCAGCCCTATCTCTACCACAATTGGCCCACTCACTACCAACCTACCTGCACCGATGGCCAGTCTGCTGCTGACCACTGCCAGCATTGGGCTTACTAGATTCTGTGCTGTCAGCAGTAGGTTTCAGACCAACAGACTGAAACTAGTGGCTGCAAAGATGGTGGCCGTGTGAGACAATGGCACACCATAAGATCCCTCAGTGTATTGTGTGGATAGGATTGGGCTGTCAGTCTAGGGTCATTTTTTTACTTTCAATGTCTGAGAAGCCAAAAAAAAACACACCCCAGAGTTTGTGCACAACCAAACAAGAAAGTTGTAATGGAATGGAATGTGGGGAACATGAAGACCTGCACGAGCACTAACCACTAGATACTACTTTTCTTTTGTCAACCTGCTTTCTCGAAGTATAAACCCTACCAACCTGAAAGCCAAGTCACTTGCACTTTTTTCCTACTATACTTCCCCACATGGCCTCAAACATTCTCTTACTTTGAGGAGGCCTCTGTGACTACTACTCCACTGCAGAATGCATCACATGCCCCATTGGAACAGCTGTCAGTGCTGGAAAGTTGGTTAGGATTGCGCGTGCACACGCACGCACACACTCCTCCAGCCCTGCCCTTGTAAAACCGGGGCAAGCTGGCATTGAAACTTCCAAACAGTAATTATGTTGCAAATATGTATGGATCCCAATATCTGGATGCAGAATCCGTGCTTTCCAGGGTCCAAATTTAAATCCCTTTAAAAACCAAAACATGCCAAAATCAGAATTTGTACTTTTTCACAACCTAACTGCACCATTTCCTGTAGAGCATTTTTTAGCACTGAAAGACTTCTGGGTTGCGCAGAGATTCTTTTCTTCTTCCAGGTTTGCCCCAGAATGCATCACTTGGGTGAAGGGAGGAGCCTCAACCCAACCAGGAAGTGGCTGCAGACAGCTCAGAAGATCCTCAAAACACAGAGGTTTTGCTGTGCAGTGGTAGAACTGAGCATGAGCTCCTTGTAGGAAGAATGGAATTTAAATCTAACAAACAAAACACAGCAAAAGAGACAGAAAAATGAACAGAACTGAACATGACAAATTGCTGAATTAAGGCACATTCCTAATCAACTTTCCAGCACTGGGGTAAAGACAAGCTCCAAGGTGAGGGAACAACCATTACATTCCCTTACCTTGAGGAGGCCTCTGTAACTGCCCCCCAACTGCAGGATGCAGCACATGCTCCTTTGGCACAGCTATGCCAGTGCTGGAAAGTTGGTTGGGACTGTACAGTTAGTCATTAACATTAGTCATATGTTACTCTCTCAGTAATCAAGATCTATAACCATAGTATTCAGCAGAAAATTTCCTAAGGCCAGTTTGGATCTAGCAATATTTAATAAGGCTACATATTCACAAAAAATATATTCCATTCAGTGTCAAGCAATAAAGCAGCTTTATATTTCATCAACATGGACACAAAGCCATGACAACCAACTCCAAAAGCAGTTTGCCTTCTATTGCCCCAATCCCTCATTTCTCTTCAGCTAGACTTTATCTATTTGTTCGTAACCATCTCTCTTCTATTTCTTTCTTTTATAACCACATATTAGCTGAGAGCAAGCCAGCCCAGTGCAACATGGAATCCAGTTCTCTAACAGGAAGAGCCACACAGGTTCTCGACAGAATAGCAATGGAAAAGAAATGGCCACCAGCAAAACCACCAGCAAAAACATCATACCTTGCAGGCCTCTGAGTTATTCAGTCTGAAGGAAAGACAATTTAAATGTGCAGCCAAGTCTAATCTTGAAGGCTTTGCATTAAAAACAGAGGGGGAAACGTAACAAATACCCATTTAACACCCCATTAAAACGCCTCAAACATTATGAACATTATCCAGCCCTTTACTAGCTTAACCCTGGCCCTTGAAAGCCAATACCAATAAAAAGGTCTTATAAGTGCCATAACGGTTTGCTATTTATTGGCACTAGTCATACTGATGATGATTGTAAAATGCAAGTTGTAATAGCACACTCCTGTGTCCTAAGCCACTAAAGCTCTTTGAACGTTTACATGCTCACAGGACTGAAACATTTATTATTATTATTATTATTATTATTATTATTATTATTATCCTCCATAAAGGCCAGCATTTCAGGTATCACATCTACATGGAGAGGCCATGTGAATTTTAATTCAAAAAACCAAATGTCCATCAACACACACAATCAAACACATACACATTTGTTCCTAAAGAAAAATCATTTTCACTAATTGCCAGCAACCAAATACAAAAC
This sequence comes from Lerista edwardsae, assembly GCA_029204185.1. Taxonomy (NCBI): domain Eukaryota; kingdom Metazoa; phylum Chordata; class Lepidosauria; order Squamata; family Scincidae; genus Lerista; species Lerista edwardsae. The sequence continues at coordinate 5,106,696 of JAJKFI010000029.1, read as the reverse complement.
TATTGAACTTCTACTTTCAGTGGTTTTCAAATTCAAAAGAAGCAAAACACGGTCTGCATTTTAATTGTCAGGACAAATTGTCGCATTCTGTCACAAAAACTGGAATTTTGCAGGCAACTGGCCTGCCATTTTGAACAATAATCACATCCTTGTTCTACTTGGCATTCCCATATTTTAAAAAAGTTACCACTTTGGTATCTTTCCTAGAGAGCCCTTTTAGAAAACCCAAATACCAAAAGGGAATCACATCAATTTGATCTTTGTCTCATTTTCAATTAGTGGAAAAACAAAAACACAGTGAAGTTGACCTTTTTGTTTTAAGGGAGGGAATGTGCACCACAATAAACCACTAATAGGTGCCAGGGGAATGAGAAATGTGTATCACTACACATTTAGTTATATACAGGCATGCCCCAGTATCCACTGGGGTTCCATTCTGGACCCTCCTGTGGATACCTGAAACCGTGGATACAAGGATGCCTTTTTAGAGATAGGGGAACATCAGCGGTTTTACTGCAACAAGGTAAAAAAATAGATTTGTTTAATGTTTCCCTATTTTTTTTTAAACAGGCATCCCAGTATCCATGGTATCCAAAGATAACTGAAACTGTGGATATCAAATCAGTGGATACCAGGACACATCTGTACCCTAGATGCATTTTATATTGATACAGGTTTAATCTGGTTTAACAACAGCCCAATTTTCCGGTGTAGATATATCATTGCTTTTGCTCTGGACATGCATCTCAACAGTGTCTTGCGCTATCTTCCCCTCCAGTGAGAAGTAGCTGCAAGCCAAGGAGACATGCCTGCAGTTAAGTCTGACAAAGGGAGATGATTCATAGAAATGACATACTATGGCCTGAACATGTTCCAAAATCACGAGTGACGCATACCGGTTGGGGAAGACTTACAATGTATGACTGACAACACCCTTGCTGATAGCCCTTCAGGGGAAAAACAGTGGCTTGTTCGCTCATGCCTGCTGTATTTTGAGAACAGGCCTTTCCAGATTCTGGAAGATCCTATCAAGCCACCAGTTAAATGGAGACAGTCTGGCAGAACACTTTACAAAGAGGGACCAACTTCTTTGTGCCATATTAATCCTGGTAAAAATGTATGATACCGCATTGACAACAGCACATTAATAGGACTTGCAATTGTCCTGTTCCAGCACTCAAATGGCATGCCATCAGCACATATCCAAATATAGACTCAGACTTGATGGTAGAACTGGAATGTGTTGCTTAACATACAGTCTAAGAACTACTAAGAACTCAACAGCCTGTTTTTGATTTGCAAGTGGTACAATCTAGGTTGAAATGAATTTCCAATAGGCCACTTTCAGTGAAACAACCAGGTCAATTTCCAACCTCCTGATTTTTGGAGTGTGGCTACTTTCGTCACCACAGCACTTTCCTGTAACCCCAATTCCTAAACTACTGGGATGATGAATCCTCTGTCATCATCTACTGTACCTTTAAAAGACCAAAGGGAGACTATTGGAGAAAAATAAGGAATGGTGAAAGGACAGACAGCACTCCCAATGGGTGAGCTTTGCTTGGGAGGCTGAAAGTTACTGATTTTAAATGTTCCATTTCCCATATTCTCACTACCCCTTCCTGCCCTAAAACAGGCATGATCTTGTTTTTCTACGCTACATAGACGAACTAAGGGAGCAAACCTTAACCAATTTTCCAGCACTGACATAGCTGTGCCAATGGGGAATGGGCTGCATTCTGCAGTTGGGGTGGTGGGCAGTCACAGAGGTCTCTTCAAGGTAAGGGAATATTTGTTCCCTTATGTCAGAGCTGCATTGTCCTTACCCTAGAAAGTTGCCAGAAAGTTGGTGTGGATTGCACCCTAACTCTCTTCTCATTTCTCAAATCCCATCATATAAATTGGCCTCAATGATCCAGGTGCCCACAAGTACTCATGTATAAGACATTCTTTCTATACATTAATGTACAGTAATATAAGACAACAAAATCAGCAACTGCTACATATTCAAGATAAAACATTTACATGACAAGTGCTGCTGCTTGTTCTGGACTTCCTGTACCGAATAACATGAATATTACCTAATGAGTCTCCTATCTAAGAGGATTATGCTATAATTTGATATCTATAGATTTTTTAAACATTTGTTTCCATTATTTTAACCCCTTTTGAGACCTAGACTCTTCAGCTACACGATACACCAGAGGCTGGTGGGCAGGAGGAAATTTTACAACTAATAAAAGTAAAGCATTACCATTTGAAAAATTCCTATGAATATCAGTTCCGGCAAAGTTCCTTACCATGATTATGTCAGCGCAGCTTCCAAGACAAACTGAAGATAGACCACATTGCCTTCCATATATAATCAAGCATCCCAGTCAATCCAAAAGCGGTAACAGCTTGTTCAACTCTATCTAGCCCATTTCATGATGAAGAAGTCACTATCTATTCCTTGATACACAGAGGAAAAGACGAATAGTGAAGCCTGCTCACAGGCGATGCATGTTTAAACAGAACACTGGGAAGATACCGGCTGAACCCTAATAAATGTCAATGGGCTGTCACACCCAGAAAAACCTGTTAATTAACTTCTGCATCATGAGTTAACCCATTGTTTAAATAATATCACTTGGAGCAAAAGCAGGTTTTGTAGTAATTTGCAGTGCATTTGAAATGTATGTCATTTTTCTACATGATTAGCAATGAAATGAGGAATGAAAAAGCTGCTCATCTAATTGTAAAATAGCTTTTGAAGACAGAGAAAAATCAGGATTCTCAAGGACATTTGCTGCTTCATAATCGGAAAAGCATCCTCAAGTGTTCTTCTGCATGAAAAGCTCACCTGTCTCTCAAATGAGTTCAATAGGTTAAGGCTGTAATCTACAGTTTCCTAAGAGTTAACCCCCCACTGAACAAAGTGAAAGTTACTTCTGAGCAAGCATGCATAGGATTGCTCTGTGAGAGCGCAATCCTAACCTGGAGTTAGACTGGCACAGTTAGGCCAGCAAAGTTTGGCTGGAACAAGGACCACTATAAAGCATGTTTGGACCACTCTCGGAGTCAGGGAGGATGACGCACGTCTGTTTGCTAACCTCTCTGACTCCAAGAGTGGTCCAAATGCGCTTTATGGTGGCCCTGGTGCCAGCCAAACTTTGCTGGCCTAACTGTGCCAGTCTAACTCCAGGTTAGGATTGCACTCTGAGTTACTTCTGAATACCTCTATGAAAATATGGAGAAGCCTACAGTGGGGAATACTCCCACATACTTCTGCACAGCAGTGTAGTCTTTGGATGCGATTTCTAACTTTGCTACACAACTAGCAGCTTAGGAAAGGGGCAAAGCAAACTCTTGCCCTGATTGCAAGGGCTGCCCATGCAGTCGTATATAGTGCCATCTTTCCTAAAAACAATACAAATAGCAAGAATGCTCTTTCCTGTTCCCTGCAGGAAGATCAGCAGGGCAAAGAGCAAAATGGAGCATGCTGCTTTTGCCATTGCAGCATAACCCTCTCTCTCACCATTTAATATTTATAAAGCACATATAATATACCAACATAATATATTCTGCATCCACTGCAGCGGATAAAGCCTCCGGACAAGAGAAGGCTGTTCACGTGCTTATGCTCCAGAAGTGCGCACTCACATTTCTGGTACAATTTGTAAATAATTCATAATTGGCCCAGTTTACATGAAAGAGGAATTGATCTGAAATAGGATAACATCTCTCATAATCATTTGAATTGTTAACCCATCAGTGCAAGCTATTTGTGGAGTCATCAGAGTCATACTCTACTTGCGTATATGTCATGCTAAGTCCCAAATCTGCTTGTAATTTGGGGGACGGGGGACGGGCAGGGGCTAGAAAAGGCTGAGTCAGTTCCTAATCTCTTCAGCAGAAAATGGAATGGGTTATATATAGCAACACACTTATAAATGGATTATAGATTAAGGAGCAGAGTGCACTCCAACCAGGCTAGTCCCAGACTTGTTGGGGTCCAAGGCTATTCCCTTATGTAGCACCCACCAAATGCCATTCCGTTTATTGGGTAGCGCACAAGCCTCCAGACCTTCTCCTACTCCCTGGATTGAAAAAGAAAGAGGGGGAAAGAGAGGCAGAGGATGCAAAGAAGAGCTCTTCAGCCCATCTCTCCTGCACATTTCCTTTTCTCCTCTATTTCCTTCTTTCCTTCTGAATGGAGGGAGTGGAAGCAGAGGAGTGGCAGAGATAGCCAGGCAGGCCAATGTAGACTGATGGCAGGTACTTCCCACCAGCTGAGAAGACAGCCTCATTCAGCCTTGTTGGACCCTGACTCCACCTGAGATTTGTGACTAGTAACTACAGTGGGGCAGGAAGCGCCTTTTCCCTAAGGTCATTGCCCCATGAGACATACCAGTAAGAAAGGAGTGACGGTTGTCATCCACATTTCGATGATCTGAACTGTAAATTTGCTAAATAATTTTAATCAAGAAGGAAAAAAAATCAACTGCAAAGTAACATTTTACCATTGCAATACTCTTCCATGTGTTCCTTAAACATTTTAACTCTACAAGTGACTTTCCTGTACATAAATTTCAAAATCCCTTCTTCTCTTGTAGAACTGCAAATAATAGTTTTAAAAAGTACTATAGGTCTTAAACAAAACCTTCTGCTTTTTGCTGATATTACACTGGACAGTAAGCAGGAATGAAACTAAGTAACAAATAATGCAGCTACAAATAAACTAATCAATGGTGCATGTATCTGTGCTTACAGAAGTGCCATTAAATCCCCTCAAGTTACTAAGTGCATTTTTCCAGTGGGGTGGGGTGGGGGGGACAAAGTGGCAGCACTAGGTTTTTCAGGCACTCGAAGCGCTGTGTAAAGCAGCCCCTCCTCTTCACCTACAAAGCCATTCACGGCTACAAGAGGAAAGCAGGGGTGCCTCCTCTGCTTTGCTCTCACACCTGCAAATGGCTCTGAAGGCAAGGGGGAGGGGCCACTTTATATGGGCATTCAGGCACCTGAAAAACTTAGCACTTTCCCCCTCCTCTGGGAACAGCACTGCATTTTTCCCAGCTGTTAGCCCTATAAGCCAGATTGGACCCCTGAAATGCCAGCTTCCAATTCCCTTTTGCTCATGCTGTTTAACTAGTAATAAAAGATGCTGTAATCCAACATATGTTGTAAGCAAACAAGCAAGAAAGGAAATGGTTCAGAAAACCGTTTGAAGCTTAGATGATCAATAATCACTATAATCAGGTGTCTCCTTTGTTTAGTTTTTATTGAACAATTTAAGTGTTGAAAAGAAGGATTTATAAAGACACAAAGTTCTTAATACTATTCTAAGATAAATTAAAATTAGGAAACAATCCTAGTTACGCCAGCAAAAGTCGCTCCACACTCTCCCTGTACCAGCCTTCCTGACTCCACTTTACGGCGCATTTGCAACACTCCTGGGCTGGCACAAGTGACTAATTAAAGTTAAGCTTGTACCCTTAGGCCCAATCCTATTGGCCTCAGTGCAAGCAGTATAAACATACGGCCCATGCTTCTGTCGCAAAAGGTGCCGTAAGGCACCTCAAGTGCTGGCAGTAAGCCATTACCACGGGGGTTGGGTTAATGCTGTATCTGGGGCATCCCAGGTACATGGGCAACTCGGGATTGGGCTGCCCATCAGTTCCAGGGTTCCCAACAAAAGTTTTTTAACATACAGGTGGGCCTCCATATCCAAGGATTCTGTATCTGTGGTTTCAATTATCCATGGATCAGGAGGTCCTTATCTTCCTTTATTCTTATAATGGATTGCTAAAAAAAATCTTCCTACTCAAGGGCAGGGGTGAACACTATACTTTACATAGATTCCCTCTTATCTGCAGTTTCAGGTATCTACGGGGGCGGGGAGAACCTATTCCTGTGGATACAGGGTGTTGGGATATTTGAACTGAGGCAGAGGAAATTTGCAGACCTGATTGGTGGGTGTTTCTGCCTGGAGACTTGGAGCCCGGTAATAAGAGTAACAAGAGTAAGTGGTTACATGGGGTTTTGCCCAGAGATAAGAGAGAATCAGCCTGGTGATAAGGTCACATGATCTAAGTTGATTGGAGGAATCATCTGGTGGCTGTGATTGGCTGATGTGGGCAAGACCAGGGATACAAGTTATCAGTTAGGTTTAACTGTCAGTTAGTCAGAGAGAGTCAGAGAGAGAGTTTGAAGAGTGTATGCTTAAGAGAAGTCTTGGATGAGAGCCATGTACAGAGTTTGCTGAAACAGATGTAAATAAGTTCAACTACAATAATATAGAAGTTTTATTGAAGAAGTCTCAGAGTCATTTTTATCAGTGATCAACAGTGTTGGAGCTCAGCGTAAATTACTCTGCAGGAGGAGAAGCAGCATATTTATATCATCATCACATCAAAATAATATTCATCCACAACAGGTTATGGGCCCAGAGCTACCAAGAGCACTACAATTGTAAGAAACTGATTCAAGAAGGAAAGAGCAATTTTGAGAAGACAGCATGCAGACAAGTTTCAGCATGGCAAGTTATCCCTTGAATCGTTTGTCAGGGAGCAACTACTTGGCATGGAGTACGAAGATGGAGATGTTTCTAAGACACGAAAAGCTGAAAATCATGTAAAAGGTGTACATGATGCACCAGAAGAATATGATGAAGAACAGTCTCATCAAGATGAAAAGGCTCTAGCAACACTGATTTTATCACTGGAAGACAGCCAGCTAGTGCACGTACGCGGAATTGGAACTGCCCAGGAGGGTTGGATCACCCTGAGGAGAATTTATGTACGTGACACAATGAGTTCAAAGATAATGTTATCAAGAAAACTCTACAGGGCACGTCTTCAACCTGGAGGAAGCATGCAGGAGCATCTGCAGTACATGAGACAGTTGTTCCATGAATTGGAAGAGAAGGGAATGATTTTTCCTGAGTCTCAGAAAGCCTGCATCCTGCTGAGTTCACTGGACATGAGTTATGATACATTTGTATTAACTCTGGAAGCAATGCCAGAATCTGATTTAACCCTAGTGTTCCTGACTGGAAGACTGCTTGAGGAACAAGAGAAGAGAACTGAAAATTTGAAAGTTCGAGGGCAAAGCAGCAGTTCTACATCACAGAAAAGCCAGAATGCTGAGGAGGAGTGTTCCAGGATCTATTATGCCAAAAGATGTTACAGGTGTGGATCCAAAGATCACCTGCAATGTTCCTGCACACAGAAGAAGCCCAAAGACAACAAGAAAACTGACTCATGGAGGGGCAACACGAAAGGTACAGTCTCCGTGGTCAAGGTGATTCAACAAAGCAACCAACAGACATGGCTTGTGGACTCTGGAGCAAGTGAGCATGTTGCCACTGATCCAGCTTTATTTACTGAGTTGAAGCCAGCATCTAGAGGCCATGTTAGTTTGGCTAATGGAGTTTGTTCACAAGTGCAAGGACAAGGGGATCATCATCACATCAAAATAATATTCATCCACAACACGGGGGCATTCCTATAGACTAGATCCCTGTAATAGGTGACAGTGTAACTGGGGTTAGTTAGATGGCTACATGGGCTACATAGATGGACAGTCAAATAATTAATCAGATCTCAGAAGTGGCAGTTGCAGCTATTTTTGCCCTTCCAGTCTTTGTGCTCCCTAATTGAAATTTCCCAACTCACAGTAAGATGCAGACTTCTTTATATTCAGTAGATACTAAACCAGACCAGGCAATCCTCCCCGTATCTTTTAGTTGAAGGAGAAGAATTCAAGCCTAGCTTTGTCTCTGCACGGGAAGAGTTTTTATGAGAGTGCTCAAGCATGCAATTCCCTACTACAAGTTTAAGATTTTGTTCAGATTAATATGTCCTTTATGTTTCTTGACATCCAGAATCATTTGGATGTCAAACTATGATTTCATGTTCCAGACATCCAGGCACTCTAGGGTTTATCTGTGCCCCACATTCCCTACAAAATAGTGGATGATCTACCAAACAGTGGCTACTGAATGTGGAGCAAACCTACAAACCCTGATCTGTCAGTTCTGTTTCAGAACTGTTTTCAGAACCATGTTTTCAGGTTCTGGTTTGGCACCTGCTTGTAAATCATCATTCGCTGGATAGTTTCAGTTCAGATGTCACAACAAACCATGGCTTGGCTTGACATCTTAACCATGGGTTTACAAAGCCTCAACAGAGCAGTTCCAAGTGAAGATCGGTTGTCATTAACAAGGATTTTTAAAAATTGTAATCTACTTTTTCCATTACAATATTTTGCAAAGATGCAGAACTAGATTTAGAAGTGAAAGTCTCTCTCTCTCCCCAATATTCTTACTATAAAGAGATAAATGCTTATAACCAAGGGCTAAAAATCTCACCATCATATGTATTCTGCCACAAAACACAAGGATGCATACACTATATTCTATACACTATACACTATATACACTATGTGCTGGGGCATATCGGTTTGACTCTGTCGAGCCGTTGCTTCGGCGACTACACTGGCTGCCGGATCTGTTCCGGGCCCAATTCAAAGTGCTTGTTTTGACTTTTAAAGCCCTTTACGGCTTGGGTCTGGGGTATTTGAGGGACCGTCTCCTTCCATACAATCCTGCCCGTACTCTTAGATCATCTGGGGGGGGCCCTTTTGACTGTGCCGCCACCAGGAGAGGTGAGAAGGATGGCGGCCAGGAATAGGGCCTTCTCGGTGGTGGCCCCCCGACTCTGGAATACCCTCCCCTTAGAACTGAGAACTGCTCCCTCTTTGGTAATATTTCGGTGAGGGCTGAAGTCCTTTTTATTTCAACAAGCTTTTAATTGTTGATAGGCTGGCTGGCTGGTTTTTTAGACTCTTTATATTTTAGGATCCACGGGGCTTGTTTTAAATTTTAATTATTTTAATGTTGTTTTTAATTGTAAATTGTGATTTTATTGTATTTTATTGTTGTAAGCTGCCTTGGGGCAGAAAGGCGGGATATAAAATAAAATAAAATAAATAAATAAATAATATTCCAGAATGCAGTAAGAGCTGTTTTTCAAGCCATGCTTGCAAGCCATACTGCAGATCACCTTTTGAGTATCAGGCAGCTGTTCTAAAAACAAAAAGAAAGCCCTGCTGTGCGTATTCAGTACCTTGGCAACAAGTAAGTGGGCTTCTAAATCATAGCAAAAGCCTCAGGGGAGGCACAATTGCTTTTGCCTTTTAATCAACATCGTGAATGCAATTTGTTACATATTAGTCCAATGTTTGCCGTCAAAAGATTTTTTAACAGTGAAAAACAAAATCATTTAGTGTAATGCTTGGCATATAGACAAATGATCTGTGCCTATGCAGCACCTCAAAAGATATCTTATCTCCATGTTGTGAATAGAGAAATAAATATTAAAGGCTTAATTTTCCATAAATTTATTTACCTAGCAAACAAAGTGCTAAAGATGGGATGCCCCAGGTACAGCACAAGCACAACATTACATGTTGTTCGTGTCAGTGTTTTAGGCATGAATATGCTTAGGAATAAAGTGTGAGTCACTTATCCTCTGCTAACTGGGCAAGAGGCACTTTTTCAAGTGGTGTTCCTCTTTTATTTAGAAGGGGAAGAGTAACAGTCCCTCTTTACCCCAGCACAGTGTCTTTTCTAGTGGCGGCTGCTGCTGGTGTTCTGCATTTTTTTAGATTGTGAGCCCTTTTGGGACAGGGAGCCATTTAACTTTATTATTATTATTTGCCTGTAAACCGCTTTGTAGACTTTTTGTTGAAAAGCAGCATATAAATACTGTTTGCTTGCTTGCTTGCTTGCTTACACAAGGCCAGAAAGTCACTATTAAAAGGTGAGGATAAAACTGTGTCTTCCAGATTAAGCCTCTGCTCAAATCAAAGATCATACTCTTTGCCTGCTCTTACATCTCCTGCCATTATGTACAGTTTCCACAGTTAAGTATTTAGTAACAAAAAACCTCCACCAATTCTGAGTCGCGCTGACATTATGTCAATCTTTTCAAGCCTATTCACATTAACTTGGTTCAGACATAACATCAAACTTGGATTTGGATACTTCTTCCCTTCCTGGTCTGAAGCAAACCACAATTTTCTTCTGGTCTGCAATCCTAGTTCACAGCACAACCACAAACCATAGTTTCCAATTTGGGTGAAATATATAACACAATACCAAGTCACTATTAGTTATGCAATAGAACAAGTCTCCATCTTGATGCTCTAACACAGTGGTTCTCAAACCTTTTAGCACTGAGACCCATTTTTTAGAATGACAATCTGTCTGGGACCCACAAGAAGTGATGTCATGGCCAGAAGTGCCATCATTGTGACACTGCTGCTTTCCTGAGAATGCAGCAATAAGTTGGGTTATATCTCGGCTATTTTGCTATAGCAAAGTGAATCAGAAAGAAAAAGACCATTTACAACCCTGCTTGACACAAGCACAACAACCACACAGCCCTCCCCCTTTCCAGCATCCCATTTTCCCATATTTTTAATAAAGCTGCTCTAGGTGCTTCGTGACACACCTGAAACAAACCAAATTTCTACGTTTAACAGTAGCAACCAGGTGTTCCTTTTTGGCAACATCTCTTTCACTCTAAGCCTCTGCCTAGCTAACAATGTACAGAGTCTCCACACAATTGGCATTCAGTAAGAGGCTTACAGCTCAATCCTATCTAAATTCCCCTGTGCCGATGCAGTGGGGCCAGGGGGACGTGCGCTGTATCTCACTGGGAATGCTGCAGTTTAGAGGTCTCCATGAGGTAAGGGAACATTTTTCCCCTTGCCCCGGGGTACAGCCCCAGCTGCTGGAATGGGTCTACTCAGACCCGTGCCTGCTAAATCACTGACGCCCATCTGAGTGGATCCATGTCAGTAGATCTGGCCCGCGGAAGGTGGATCAGATATGGCCCTTTAAGAGATAAAATACATTTGAATTGACCTTTATTTAGACCTTGGAGACACAGCATTCAGAAGCTAAAAATCTCCAAAGGATCTCATTAGAAGAAAAATCTTGCTTAAAAAAAATATTTAAATTATTAAAGGAAAATATTTGTCACTTCCACAATCAATCAACAGTAGTATGCCGCTTTTCAACATGAAGTTCACAAAGCAGTTTACAGGCAAATAATAAATGGCTCCCTGTCCCAAAAGGGCTCATAATCTAAACAAGAACCACCAGCAACAGCCACTAGAAAAGACACTCTGCAGGGCTGAATAGAATAGGGACAATTACTCTCCCCCTGCTAAATATAAGAGGAACACCACTTGAAAAAGTGCCTCTTGCCCAGTTAGCAGGGGTTGTTTTCACAAAACCTATTTACCAACGAACAAAACAACATCAGAACCCAAGCAGCCACCTAGGAAAAGGTGAGGGTTGGGGCTTCTGAATAAGCATGCTTAATTGAAAACACTGTAAATAATTTGGTTGAATACATTTTACTTGAATAAGGAAAGAAAAAAAGAAAGATGACAGAAACATGTAACATAACAGATAGCACTAGCTTTTCATTATTAAATTAGAGCACTGAGTTCAGAACAATGCGTTACATCGCACATGGGTCTGTATGTGAAGATATTCAGAGGTCCCCGTCTGCCAGGCTCTTCTGGAAATCCAGCTGGCAGTCAAAGAGCTATTATTCAATTTAGTTGCACTTTGTATTCAGACTGCTGATATAAAAGCTGTGCGGGATAAAATAGTGTAAGCTTCATTTTATTTATAGTGGTGTTCCATTCCAGGGAAGTAGTTTCACTTACTTCTCATGCAAACTCATAAATTATGCTCATACGCAAAAGACACTATTTTTATATACTTGGGTACTGACATCATTTATAGAGCTACATTGGTTTAAACCCAGTTCAGCAGGAAATTGGGCCCCTTTTGTGTAGTTTTACTCTAAGGTAATACCTTAGAATATTTTGTATACCTTACAAAATATTCCAGATAACGTCATACCTGGAAAGTCAGGAGGAGGGATCAAAAGTATTGCAGCTCTTTTTTTTTCTACCCACCACAACCTCTAACATAAAATGCAAAATGTGTGTCATTCCATTTATAATTTACAATCCAGAGGGAAGATGGAATGATACCAGCATAGTTTTAACTAAAACCATCCATCCATTCCTCCCCCCCCGCCACACACACACACACACACACACACACACACACACACACAGCAAGCCCTCACGTAGAACCTTCATTTTAAGTTGTTTCATTATAAAGTTGAGGAGGAAAAAAATGGATTCCTGGCTGAGGCCATGATTTGTGTGGAGTTTGTATGTCTTCCCCATATCTATGTGTGTTTTCTCTGGCCCAGAAAGGTCATATTTATTTCAATGTTTAATATTAGAAGTGTTTGGGCTTTTTATGTTTAAGTTTGATGCTGTTTTTGTGATCAGAAATATGTTGTAGGAATGTAACTATTGTTTAGGTAGATCAATTAGGTATACGAATATCAATATGAATGTGGTAATATTGGTTTCATTATAAGCTGTTTCACTTTGTGCGCAACCTCGGCCCAAAAGCAACAGTGCTGGCGCGAGAGTGCCGACCGGCACATTAGCAACAGCGTTGGCCAAAGCCGGCAGCGCAACACTCCTGCACCAGCCGAGTTTGGTTTCTGGATGGGAGGGGGGCATTTCCGGGTGGGGGATGGCCGGGCCAGGAGACGGGCTGGCCTGGGGAGGAGAGAGGGGGATGGAGCTGGGATGCATTCGTTCCCGTCCCTGGGCCCCTGGATAAGGGTGTAAACATGCGCTGGCCCCGTGGAGGCTCCAGCCTGCTCCCAAGCTGCGCTGGATATAGGGCAGGTCCACTGGCCCGTCTCTTACAGCTCAGCTTAGAATTGCGCCTTCAAAGTTGTAGTTTCCAAGAATCTATCAACAACTTTGAGTGAGGAGTTGCTGCAGTAATAGAATTAGTTCATGTTGAGGGTCTTTCCAAATACAATTTTGAGAGCCCATTCCATTTCAGCAATTGCTTTAAGGGAGAAGGGGAAATCAAAGAAAGATAATGCTTCAGAACAATACAGATGAAAATAGAAGTGGTCTGGTTCCACTGAAATGACTCATGAGTAATGTGCCTTATGCGTTGAAGGTTTGCACAACGAAGCCCAGCACATACAAATTAAATTGTCAACCTATGCCGATTTTATTACAGGCAATATAATGACTATTATTGCTCTTATTGGACATGCAATTTACACATTGCAGCCAGTATTTTAAAGCTATAAATATGAAGGAGTTTTTGCTTTGTTTTCTACGAAGGTTTAATGCCTAATGCAGGACTAGGGCAAGCAGCTCTGTGCATCTCAAAGGGCAATCTTGCTTCCTCTGATGATAGGGTTGACAGTGGGGAGAGAATCATCAAAAAGAAGGCTTTTTCTATGCATAGTGGTTGCCATGAAGCAATGATTAAACCGAGTTTATATTCCAAGAGCGACTTCCTATGTAAATGCTTCTGGAACTCCAAAGAGCCCAATCCTACCCTCCTTCCCCACCACCACCAATGCAGTGGTATCAAAATCACTATCACTGCATTCTGGAGGGGGGGGCAGCTGTGGAGGTCTCCTTCAGAGATTCCAGGGATAAATCTCCTTGGTGCAGATAGCTCTACTCAGAAATTGCTGGTGCAGGTCTGCATGGACTCAAGCAGTAGGATCAGGTCTGTAAAGGGGTTTGGATTCAGCTGCCGCTGAACTCATCCTCTACCCAAACTCAATGTACCCTCCCCCTGCCCCAGGCCCAACTCACCCATCCCAGCCCCATTTCACCTTTTTTCCACCCTCGGTGCTCCTTTCTGCTCTTCTTGGCCCCACCCTGCCTCCCCCACTATCCTACCTGTGTCGGCGAGTCTTCACAGATCCACCTGTACTCCATCCTCTCTGCCAGTGCTCCAGCAGCATGAGACTCCACATGCTGCCGGAGGGTTTTTTTGCTACTGCCATAAGGCAGGCTGTACTGGCTGAACACTCATTCTGCCAGAATACAAGCCCAGTAGAATTGCGCTAAAATCAATTAAACCAGAAATAGCATACTATATAGACAAGAAGCTACAAAGGGTAGTTTTAGAGAAATAACTTAATGAGGAAACTAGCCCTGGTTTTTTGTTCCCTGCTTCAAGGGAGATGAGCCTCCATTCCAACTTTGATTTCTACTGCAGAATAGAGAGATCAAGGCAAAAATCACCAGGGAGTTTAAGAAATCTCAACATACGGTATAACACAGTGGGTCTCATCAACTTAAAGCACCAATTCAGTCATTCATCCATTGAAACACAACTTCTTGATTCCTGAACAAGTTTGAGGACTCTCAGACCAAGGTAGGTATTCCTAAGGGGATGATACGTTTGCCAGAGGAGGAGGAGACTCTTCCCCAACACCTTCCAGCTAATTACTGTGTATTTGTCATGTATAAAATAGTTTCACTTAGTTAACTAGAAGAACGTTAACATTTTTTTTCTCATTCTTCAAAATTGTTGTTGTGCCAAAGAATTAGCTGGCACCTTGACTCAAAGCATCTTTATTTGGCAGTAAGCATTACTAATCTCTAAGGCACTGGCTTCAAAGTAGGCATTTTTAACATTGCAGCTAGTGTTGCCAGTAAAATATTAGCATATCAAGCAATTTTTGGACATAATGCATGAACCAGCAAGGGACTTGGACACTTGAAATGACATAATCTGATATTGTTGTTGGAACAATTGTTCAGAGCACACATTTTCATTTCTAAGAGTTTCTCATATTCTGGTTTCAGTACAGAAAACTGCAAGCCAAGCGCCAATCACGTAATGAGTTTTTCCCTTAAGAATATACTGTATATAAAAAATCAGAAAAGTTCTGCTGGAACATGCCAAAGGTTCATCTAGTTCACATCCTATTTCATACAGCAGCTAGAAGGCTTAGTTCTTTCCTGCCTTTGCTGTCCTGCAATTGGGACTCAGAGGCATTGTGCTGCTGAACATAGGGGCCGTGCATAGCCAGCATTATTAGTAGTCATTAATAAACCTGTCAGCCATTAATTTGTCCAAGTCCCCCCCCCCATTTAAGCATCTAAGATAATGGCATCACAACATCTTCGAAGAACACATTAGATTAACTATGCACTGTGTGAAGATGTATCTCCTTTGGTTTATCCAAAATCTTGCCAGTCATTTTCATTGGATGATCCCTGGTTCTACCATTGTGAGACAAACCACATGTAACTGCATAAGTCTCAGGTGCAATCCTAACCTGGAGTTAGGCTGGCACAATTAGGCGAGCAAAGTTTGTCCGGCACAAGGGCCACCGTAAAGTATGTTTGGACCAGTCTCAGAATCAGAGAGGCCAGCACACAGATGTGTGCCATCCTCCCTGACTCCGAGAGAGGTCCAAACATGCTTTATGGTGACCCTTGTGCCTGCCAAACTTTGCTGGCCTAACTGTGTCGGCCTAACTCCAGGTTAGGATTGCGCCCTCAGCATGTTACCCTTCTCATGCATCCTTTTTCCAAGCTAAAAAGTCATAAGAACATAAGAAAAGCCTTGCTGGATCAGGCCAAAGGCCCATCTATTCCAGCTTCCTATATCTCACAGTGGCCCACCAGATGCCCACCAGATACTTGTATCTCGCTGCCATTCCCCTGCATCTGGCATTCTAAAGAGACTATTACCCTTGCACTACCCCCAAGGAAGACACCAGACTGAGGCTGGAGTTTAACTTTATTAAGCACAAATGTAAATCATGTAACCTACTGAACACCCATCCCTCCCTCGCCAGTCTCAAATACTGTGGCTTCTTCTCATAAAGAAGGTGCTCCAGCCCACCAATTATTTTTGGTTATTCTCTTTTGCACACTTTCCACGCTATGATACTTCTTGAGATGTGGCAACCAGGACTGTACACAGCATTCCAAACAAGGCAACACCATAGTTTTGTATAGGGGGATTATAATATTAGCTAGTCATATTACAGCCTAATGACCCCAAGTATGAAATGTGCTTTCTTCCTGAGCATCAAACACTGGGTTAATACCCAATGAGCTATCCACTATGATCTTGAGACCACTTTCCTGGTTCATTGGGGTCATGGCAGATAGCTGAGTGATTGCCGCTATCCATATGCCTGCTGACACTTTCAAAGAGCTCTACAAGATGAATGAGTAGGACTTACCTTTGCAGAAACCATGCTGATTCAACTTCAACAAGGCTCATTCTTTTGTATGATTACAAATCCTATCTTCAATTATGCATTCCACAGTTTACCTGGAAGAGACATTAAGTTGACCAGGCTTGTAATTTTCCAGATCTGCCCCCACTCCCGATTCTTTCTTAAATAGTAGTGTTACATTGGCTGCCTTCCAGTTCCTTTACACAAAACCTGATTTAAAGGACAAGTTACTTATTTTTTTGTTAGAAGACCAACAATTTTAATATGAATTCCATAAAAAACTAGTGGGGTCCGAGGCAGGGGGCAATGGGGACACCTATCATTCCAGAGCTTCCCATGCCAAACCCTGTGTGGGGAATTGTCCAAGGAAATGAACCTCATTGTGGTGGGGTTCCTCCTCCAACTGAGCTGGTCAGTCTGCTTCCCAGGAGGGGCTTCCCTTCTGTATGTTGGCAACAGGAGAGGCAGTCTTCCCCCTGTTTGGAAACCAGCCAGCCACTCATCCCTGGCTGGCCAAATTAGGCCCAATAAGCTGCCCCAACTCCTTCCTATGGTTAAGTCATTCACCCAACTTGTGCTGTGCCTGTCTGGTTGCCTGCAGGCTGTCCTTCTCAGTGCCTTATGGACACGCTGCCAGACTCTGCTTGCTTAATGGGCCCAGCCAGGTAATAAGGGAGCACTGTCAGAAGGTACAGGGGAAGACATCAGATTCTGGTGAATTCAAGGCTGGGCAAAACTCTTACAGAACCCAACAGGACCAGTGATCTGTTAATTTTAAATTTGTCAATACATTCTAGAACCTCATCCCCTCATCCCTGACTCAATTCTTCAGACGGCCTCCCTGTGGAGGTCAGTTTAGGCATGGATATGTGCCTTTTATGTCTTCTGTAGTAAGGACAAATGAGAAGAACTCAGAGCACAATTCTAACCTGGAGTTAGACCAGCACAACGGCCACCGTAAAGCACATTTGGACCAATCTCCGAGTCAAGGAAGGTTTCTTATTTCTTTGATTCCGAGAGTGGGCCAAACATACCGTGTCCCTGTGCCAGCCAAACGTTGCTGGCCTAACTGTGCCAGCCTAACTCTGGGTTAGGATTGCACCCTTATTCAACTTCTCTGCCAACTCCACATCCTCTTGAAGCTTCCCTTTTCGTCCCTTGTAATCCAGATGGTCCAACCACCCCCATGGCAGATTCCTGCTTTGATGTATTTAAAAAGATCTTTATTGTTTGCCTTAATGCTTTAGCCCTTATTATTAGCTAATATTTCTTTTGCTAAAGTTTGTGTTCCTTCTTGTCCTCTTTGCTTGGGCAAGACTTCCATTTCCAGAAGAAAATCTTCTTGCCTTTTAAAGCTTCCTTGACTCCACCTGTGAGTCACATTGGCCGCTTCCTGGATCTAGCAGTGCATTTCCTAATTAGTGGTATTTTTTAGTTGAGCTTCTGTTCCTGTGGTTTTAAATTACTACCATACACCCTTTTGAGATTTGACTCTTTTGACTTTCCCTTTCAGATTCTTACTTTTCTTTATAAAAGTTATTTCTTTGAAAGTCCCTTTGGCAACTTTCCAATTACATATTCCTTTTGTAAAGGCTCAACATATCCCAAAAGTTCCCCAATGCCTAAAAAATCCAAACCCCTCCTCTTGACACTAGCATCTCATCCACATCTTGAGACCCCCTCAGCACTTCCTGTCTAGCTGGCCCAGCACATGGAATTCATTCTAGCAGAGTTTCCAAAAGTGTTAGGCTGGAGGTCCTGGCCTTCAGCACCTACCCAACAACTGACATTTGGATTCCAGAGCTGCCAGGCTCTATTTCCAATGTCATTGGTGCCAGCATGCCACAGCCACTATATCCTCCCCAGCACTGTCTGTCTAGGCTACACATGACGTCTGCAACCTTCCAAGAGGAAGGTCATTATGCAGTCTATACAACCATCACAAACCCATTGCGCTACTGATCGAGTCAACTAATGCTAAGACACCCCCCCCCCATTTTAGGACTATCCTTGGCATGAGAAGATATGGGATCATCATCCAAGGAATGGGTCTTTCTATATGATCATTTCCCTCTTCCTCTGAATGATGTTCTCCATGTCAGACTCTCACACTCTGTTACAGGAGTAGAGCTGTAAGGCCAGGAATGGACCTGAAGATCTCATCTGCAATCTCAGAGAAGTTCTCTAAGTCAATTATCAACTTCTCAAAGCTCAACTTCTCCAGGTCAATTTGTTCCCTGAGAGCCAAGAGCCATTGCATCAAAGAGACACTCATGACTTATGCCCAACAGATAGTCATACAAGTGCATTCTAGACAATATACAGGAAAGCACCTACCTCCCCTCTAGTTATTGTTTTAAAGTTGCTTTTTGTTTTCTTTAGGATTTTTTTTTCCTACTAATTTACCTGGAGAGCTCAAGTCTTTGAATTTTTATTTCTGTACTACATTTTAGCTGAGTTTGGTTTTAAGATGAGAAACATTAGTGCCCTGACCTCCTAATCCAGCTGCACAATTTGTACAGATGTTAACTTGCCTGTTTGCTTCCCATTCACTTCCATACTTTGTCACCAGACGCTTTGGCCCTGGGGTTCCCTTATAATTGCAGAGCTGGCTCCCTCAAAAGCTAGCTCCAAATGTATAACCCTGGTTAGTTACTTCCGATTTCCTCTTGTGGCCAATTAGAATAAGAGGGGCATGTGTAAAGGAAGGGATGTGACTCAGCGTCTGGCTGCACCATGTTGCACTGAGTGATAATTAAAGGGAGATTAGGGGAGTGTCAGCCCAGGGAAAGGCGATTTGCTCAAAAGAGTGGACAAGGAATTCCGATCAAAGGGTAGAAGGATTAAGGTAGTATCAGACCCAGGAAATGAAACTGTCTGGCGTACTTTTAGTCTGCCCATAATTATTCCTTTTTCTGGACCTATATACTATAGGACTAGACTAAACTTGAACTAAGTATTTACCTAAGCTTATAACCTAACCTTTTCTCTAGCCAGGTTTGCAATGTGGCTCTTCTCAGAGTACAGCAAAATACTAGCTCTCCCCTCTTTACATGTGGGATTAGTCTGAGGTTTTGGTTGGCTTTGACTGCAGCCAATCAAGCCTTAATTCCTATAGTTAACTGCTATACTGCTTTTTGCAGCAGTCACTTATATCCCTTGAAAAGCCAATCAAGATTGAGGGAGCATCCTGAATGACTTGGGATGTGTATAGGTTCAGGCAAATGTCAGTCTAAAAAACCCTACACCCTTGCCTTAGAACAGTGGTCTCCAAACGGGAGACCCCGGCACTGTTGAAAAGTGTTCCCAGCGAAACTGGCTTCTTCTGTTCCGCCTGAGACAATCAAGAAGACCTAACTATAGCTCCCAAGGGTCTTCACAGAAAGCTGATTCTGGGGTCAACCACCTTAGCATGTCTTGTGCACGAATTTCAGCACAGAATCGGCTCACCAGAAAGACCCCTGGGAACTATAGTTGGGGTTTTTGCAATCGTCCCGAGTGTAATAGAAGCAGTACGGGCACTGGACCTGGCCCGCAAGCTGGAGTTTGGCAACTCCTGCCTTAGAATGCAACAAGCAAATAAGGGCCCAATTCCAAAGGCCCTATCACCAGTGGTACACATGTACCACTGGCTAAAAGTGTCACAAAAGGCACGTTTGGGACACGTTACCACTCGCACTGGGGCAGTGCTCACTCAGTGCAGGCCCCCATGTGCTGGCCCTCCAGCAGTGCTGGCCACCAGTAAGCCTGATTGGGGCAGGGGGGAGGGGAGGGGTGTGACCCAGTGGTAGCTTCCACCACAAGATCTTATCCCCGGTGGTGGCTTGGACAGCCCGACATGGAGCTGCTCGATTCATCTCCGGTAAAATAGCAGCAGTGAGTCGAGGAGCCCCACTGTGGGCGACGGGACTTTCCCTGGGAAAAGGGGATGAATGTCCCCTTCGATTGAGAAGCCTTGGGCAGCTGCCCGGTTCCCACGGACGAGAAGTCACCATTTTGGTACCACTGCTCCTACGGGAGCTGCTCAGGATTTAATTGGGCTCTAAGTATGTTAAAAGGCACTTGAGTTTACAAGACAAAAATGATTTTTCTTGAGTTTTAGTTTAAAGAGATATACTTGTTGACATTGCAATTCGGGTGTTTTTGAGATGGACAGCCCAAGCTGGGGCTTACGTGGCAGATCTGTAATAGCAGACCTCCATAAGTCCCAGTCCAGCATTACAAAACACACACTGCTGTTGGGGCTGGGAGAGCACCAGGAACAGGGGATAGGATTAGTGCAAAAATAACCGAAAGTTACAGGAGGGATTTATTGTTGTTGTTGCTTTAACCACCCTCTCTGTCTATGCTTTAACTTGTAAAAAAAAATTAAAAGATTACAATATGTTAATTCAATAGTAATATTTCTAGAATTATTTTGAAGTATTTTGGGAATGAATAATATAATGGGAATGAACGTGTTGGTTAAGTATTTTCAGTTACAGGATGACTTCTTAAAAAATAGATAATTGAGATATTTTTAATAACTATACAAATACGTAATTCTTGCACATTTGAGAATTTTTTACAATTTTAACAGGGTATATTTAGACTACTGCAGTTATTGTAAAGCACTACTGACATTTCATGTTATATTTAAACATGCTATATTTTTAAATATTAAAAAATATTTAATATTTAACAATTTTTTGAGACTGGATAATAAACCTCTATTAGCCTCCCCTGCCCACTCAAATCTATGTTGGTTTGTTGGATGGAGAACAGAATAAATTCTGCTTGATCAGAAGCCATTGCATTAGCCTCGTATCTTGCCCTAGCTCTAACCTTAATGTTTGCAGCAGCTGCTGAGTTATTGCAGAGTTCAAGGGATTGCTTCAACTTGGTTTCCAAGGGTGAGTGTTGTCCCCCCTGACACACTGTGCAGGAGATGATAAATCTCCTCAGACATGCTATTAGTGTGACCCACAGGAGTGATCAAGAGGTGTTTTATCTAGTGCTTGTTTCTATGGCTCGTGTGATATGGAATTTCATGGTTTGGGTTGAAAGCTTAATCTGTCAGTTGGGAAATATTTAATCTCCATCAAAATGGCTTGGGTAGGACTTCCAGGGCTTTCGGCTCGAAAAGAACTGGGGTATGATCAGAAATAACTAGAATACAATTTAATGCTCTTGGACCTGGGAAATGAAAAGAGCGAAGTAAAAAAGCAGTCTACAAAAAATGTGATTGCAAGAGAAACATAATTCTCTTTCAGCTGCAAGCAGTAACCTTCATATATCCGCAGCCCCTGTTCTTTGATGAAATCCACAATAGCTACTCTAATATTTGAGGGTTTGCAGCCTACCAAAATCCATCCCTGCCCTGATCTATTCCTCTGCCAGCAGAACCCTGCTGGTGGCCAGTTTGTGCTGCACTGCTGGAGGCATGGAGCTTTCTGGTGGCTGTACAGCAGAGAGGCTGTTGACACCGCGGGATCCTCGTTTTGTTGGCATACCTGGTGGTATTCCAGTGCAGCCAGGGGATACGGTTGGGCTATAATCCTAGTGAACCTATATGGTCCCAAGGATGATAATCCTGACTAATTACTTGGCCTTCTTGCATATCAGAGAGTTTGGGAACTAATTTATAGTAATGGTAAGTGACTTGAATGAATTTTTCGATCTTCTGTTCCTGTTAGTAGGGAGTATATTAATACACTTTTGTGAGTGTTAACAATTTGAATTTTCAAGTGAGGGGTTTTTTTAATTTTGTTTTTAGTTCAGTGCTTTTACTTCATATTTTTTCCTAAATCTTACTTTCTGTCAGAGATGTTTCATGGTTGTACAATTGCTGCAGTCCATGAATGCCATTTTGCATTTCAGGAGTGTCATTTTATTATGTTACAATGATGGCACTTCCTGCTTGATTATGTCACTTCCTGTCACATCACTACTTCCAGGTTAATGCCATCATTTCTGGTGGGTCCTCACACAAGTGCCATTCTAAAAAGTGGGTCCTGGTCTAAAAAGTTGGAATACCACTGCTACATATTATATAGGGTGGTGGGTATTTCATGAAGAGTCTGCAGATTCCCCAGGCTGAAGATTCCCAGGGCTCACTTCCAAGGCTTCCTGGGGAGTCACAGCTCACAGTTTGGGAACTACTGGACTAAGCTATGAACCCAAACATTCCCTTCAAAACTCATCTCTGCCATGAAGTCTTATCCCAAGCTATTCTTTCCCTCTCAGCCTCAACTCTCCAGCAGCTTCTTTGGGATTAAAAATATTTATCTTACTGTTTCCGCAACAATTACATCAAGGTAATACATGTGAAGCACTTTGCACACTCAGATGGCACTATACAAATAATTCCCCTTCCTTTTCTACACTCTAAGGCTCCATCTTCTCTTTCCTCAATACCATAGATCTGAACATAAGAAGAGCCCCACTGGATCAGGCCAAAGGCCCATCTAGTCCAGCTTCCTGTATCTCACAGTCGCCCACTAGGTGCCTAAAGGAGTTCAGTAGACAACAAGATGCTTGCATCCTGTTGCCACTCCCTTGCACCTGGCATTCTGAAGTAGCCTACTATTAACGTAAGGAGGTTGCCCAACCTATCATGGCCTATAGCCCACGATGGACTTTTCCGCCAGAAATCTGTCCAGTCCCTTTTAAAGGCATCTAGGCCAGATGCCATCACCACCTCCTGTGGCAAGGAGTGCCATAGCTTAATTACCAACTGGGTAAAAAAGTATTTCCTTTTATCTGTTTTAACTCTCCCAACACTCAATTTCAGTGGTTCTGGTATTGTTTTTTTTTGTTTTTTGACAATCTTTATTAATTTATTCATAAATTAATTATCATATGCGCTTAAAAAGAAAGCTAAAAAGAAGATGATAGCATCGATTAAAGATAAAAAGGATAATATAACAACAGATCCAAGTGAGATAAGCAAAATATTTAAGGAATATTATGAAGAGTTATATAATACAGAATTAAAAGGGGAAGAGAAAGTTGAAGAGTTTGTAGACAGGCTATTAATACCTCCAATCTCAGAAAATGATGAAAACAATCTTAATTCTCCGATAACCTCAACAGAGATTGTAACAACTATTAGGAGATTAAAAAGAGGGAAATCTCCAGGTTGCGATGGTTTAACTGCTGATTTTTTTAAATTATGGGAGGAAGAATTATTGGAACATCTGGTAAAATTGTACAATTCTATTTTGAACGGAGGGAGGATACCGGAATCATGGAAATATTCCAGGATAATAGTGTTACCCAAACAAGGGAAAGATTTGTCCCTCCCTTCTGCATATAGACCCATTACTTTGCAGAATCAAGATCAGAAAATTTTCTCTTCAATATTAGCACAACGAATAAATATATTTATAGCTAAATATATTCATACCGATCAATATGGGTTTATCCCAGGGAGATATATGAATGATGCAATCCGAAGAGTTTTAAATATAATATATAATATGTCAAGAAGTAAAGTAAAGTGGTTCTGGTATTGTGAGAGAGGGAAAAGAACATCTCTCTATCGACTCTATCCCTCCCCTGCATAATTTTATATGTCTCAATCATGTCCCCCCTCAGACGCCTTTTTTCCAGACTGAAGAGCCCCAAACACTGCAGTCTTTCTTCATAAGGGAGCTGCCCCAACCCCGTAATCATTTTTGTCGCTCTCTTCTGCACCTTTTCCAGCTCCACTATGTCCTTTTTGAGATGTGGTGACCAGAACTGTATGCAATACTCTAGATGTGGCCTTCTGCACCTTCGTTTCAGTTGCCCTGTGAGTGTCTAGTCTCCCACTGGTCTCCGTAGGTGGGAAAAGGTCACAAACTACTGATGCTTGACATTCCACCCATGTGTTCCTATATGTTTGGGGAGCAGGGAGAATGAAGGAGCGAGTCCTGCCTCCCGCTAATGAAAAGGTCTATGCCCCATCCTCCCAGTAGTCAGTTGACAAATGCTAATCATGGGGAGGGTTAGATGTGGGGTCTTGGCAAGTACATCATGGGTGAGGGTGGGGTTTGCTGTCACGCTCACATCCTTCCATCCACCCCCACGTATACAGGGATGTAGCAAGAAGGCTGAGGTGGTTCATTCATGAGGCAAGGTGATGCAGGTTGCACCAATGGCAGATTACAGTGGGGTCAACAAGGCAAAGGATTTGGGATGCCCTTCTCCCCAGTCTGCTGCCACCTCCCTCCAGCTTGCCACAGACACAATCTGCATCAATCTGCTTTCTACCCACTAAGAGCAAGCAGAAAGCAGATCAGCCACCTCTTTACCATGCATCATGTGTAATTTCCTCAAACATGAAAGTTCAGGACTTCTGGTTTCATTGACAGGGACAACATGAACAAAGGAACTCCTTCATTTGCAAAGTCCCTTTGAACAAAACCAGGAGTCCTGCACTTCCAGGTTTGTGAAAACTGCAGATGGAGCATGGTAAGGGGCATGGATCTGAGACAGCATCATGCAGCATTCTGGGTTGTGCTGCTCTTGCAGGGGGCGGGGGGATGTCTGTATAGGACTTTGAAATTCCCCAGTGGAACAACAATTAGGGAGGAGGCTGCAAGCAGCTCACTGACTTTATGTTGTATAGGCCTGCACATCAACAATTAGAAGAGCTAGATTTAAGTCAACTATGCTTGGAAGAGAGAAAAACACCAATCAAAAGCTACAAACTTAGGTATGCCAAGAATGCTGCCCTCAGTGACCTGAACAAATTACTTCTAGACTGTGAGTCAGTTCAGTCATACTCTCACTGTGCACCAGCAGAGAAGTAATTATCAACTTAAGTGAGCAAGCTCTTCAGCTGTGCATTATCAAATTTAGTACCAAATGGAAGATGCAAGAGCGAAGCCTGCCTGGAAAACCCAGAGCCGGCAGAGTTAACTGCTTGTACAGGAGAGATTAGAATTGAAGTTGATTGAAAGAACGCAGGTGCACAGAGCATGATGCGATTCTTAAAGTGCACATACCTACCCGCATACGTCAGATGTGTGTAGACCAGCTGGGCTAGCCCACTCTTGAAAGGCAAACCTTTGACTCACTGCTGTGAGAACAATAATGGAGATTTGCAAAGGACACAGACACAGATGACAAAGGTTTGCAAGAAGTTTTCTGGATAGGTATGCATTCTTTAGTTGGGTGCTGCTAGCTTATCAACTAATTCAAACGCAAATTGACCTTCATTCCACAAGCCTCCTGCTGCTTCTCTAATGCTGTCATTTTATTCTCTAGTTTACTTATGGTGTCCTGTATGACTTATATCTGCATGGCACTTGTATTTTTCCAGCACCTGAAATCAAAGTGATGGCAACTGTGGAATTAAAGTAGGATTCTCCTCTATTAATTAGAAAAGTACGGATGTTTTTAAATATAAAAAGGTCTGTGGAACATGCTATACATTATTAGCCCCTAAAACATGTACTGAAGATATTTGACTGAATTAATAGGATGTGTAGTTCACAGCAGGTGTGTTCTAGCATGTGCCCGGCAAACTTTTTCCTCAAATTTTGGCCCACCATCTTTCTCTCTCCATTAATGTTTTGTCCCTCACTTTTTAACTTCCTCCATTCCAATTTTTCTTTTTCCATATTCCCCCTTCCAATACCTCTCCTTTTAAATATGATCCCATCTCTCCCGCCTTTTCTTAGTTCCACTCCTAACTATAATCAATATCTCATATACTAAGACTGTGAGGTCACATCTATAAGTCACATTCCAGGGTCCTGTTCTGTTCCAATTCCAGTTGTTGTTTTTTACCTCAAGAAAAACATATTTTTTCCTAATTTTTTAAAACTTACAGATTTAAAATGTTATGTTTCAGTGGAGGCTATTTCTGCAGCAAAATTTCAAGAAGACCCCACCGATTTTCAATTAATGGTCATTCTTTTCCTGCGTTTGTTTTTACCATTCAACAATTAAAAAACTTACTAAGGGGAGAGAGGAAATAATGACTCACCCCCCTCAGCATGAGTTGGTTCGCCCCTCATCTGAAATGTAGAAACAAGAGAGAGAGAGAAAGAGAGAATGAATTCTATGATTCTACCTTGTCTTGGGCCTTTCAGCTGTTTCATTTCATACAGTTATGCATGCTTATTTCTAAGTAAGTCTTACAATGATGATCACAGGGGACCACCTCCTCTACCCCTCTGGCAAACATCCTGCCCCTCATTTCTTGCCCCTCTAAGATCCTGCCCCTCAAAGATTTTGTCTTTGGCAAGAAATCAGTAGCAATGGTTTCTACTGGATGAGCCTGAAATTGTAACTCTTTCATTGCTCAGCTAATCAATCCCAACAATCCCAAACTCCTAACTTTGTGAGGTTAGGAAGACTGGCTTTGTCTTACTTCATTGCAAATTTCAGGATGATGGGAGGGGAGTTTTTTATGAATGAAAACATGGCTGAAATTAAGAGCACTGTCTCTTGCATATTTGTCTGTGGATCAGGAGCATGTTTAGGAAGGGGTAAATTCCGTTTATCCACATGACATTTATCCATACGGTAGGAAGATTGGTCTAAACGATAATGATATTGATTTTATGAGCTAAAGAATTATTAATTAACTCAGGCGGCTGCCATATTTGTGGATGGCAAGAACACACTCAAAACCCACTGTTGGTGCACATTATTCTGACAACCTGCAGTATTGGAAACCATGGGGAAGTACAACTTGATTAATTTTCTTCAAAATCACAAAAGAACATACCTCAGGAAAAATGTGATTTGGGGGGGGGAGTTAGACATCAAGAGAACAGTTGCAGCCTTGACTACATTCTGGTTGCAAACTGTGTACATACTTTAAAAAACCAGGTAAGACTGTAAAATGCTGCCACTCCTCATTTCTCTCCACATTTGCACCAAATGTGGTGCAGTACTAGAGGCTCTCATCTGCTTCCTCCATGCCAAATTTGAAGAGGATTAAATGGAGGCTTGGACTTGGTGTGCAATGGTGGGTTCAGGGCTCATAATGCTAGAATTCTGTTTCTTCCTCCAGGCTTAACTACACAGGCACTAACCTGCCTGCTCAATATGCTGCAATTACAGCAGGATTCCCCAGGATTTAAGATGCACCTTTCAAGTGTATGTCCCTTGTCATCTTACAATTGTATGTCCCTTGTCGTCTTACAACATCTCTGGGCAGTTCCACTGCTTAAGTCATCAGGTTCTCAGAGATATTTCCTGATAGCCCAACCTAAACTGGCTTTGCAGCAGTCTGCACTCCTTGCTCTTCATTTGCTCTCAGTGACTCTGGTACATGTACATATACGCTGACTCATTATTACAACTCAGGAATTCGAAATAATAGTGCGTAATCCTAACCCAGAGTTTGGCCAGCACAGTTAGGCAAGAAAAGTTTGGCTGACACAAGGGCCACCATAAAGTATGTTTGGACCACTCTGAGTCAGAGGCCAGTACAGAGACGTGCACCATCCTCCCTGACTCTGCGAGTAGTCCAAATGCCCTTTACAGTGGCCCTTGTACTGGCCAAACTTTGCTGGCCTAACTCCAGTTTAGGACTGCACTTTCAATCTTTTCCCCCCTCCCCTTTAAATGTGAACAATTCCTTTTGACTTGCCTCTCTTTAACTGGTATGGTAACCACCACAGAACTAGAAACCCAAGTTTCAGCAGGACTGAATAAAGAAGTACTACCACGTTCCATATCTAGAAGGCTCTTATGTTTGACACTCAAAGGGCATGCAGAACATTCAATTACCTACATTTAGGATAATGAGTCTTCCTTTGTATATGCATCTCATAACAAAGCTTTCACAATCCTATGGAACATTTATTAATTTCTGCACATAGCTAAACCTCAAATTCTAAGAGTTTATACAGTACATTGATTTGCATTTTCCCTATCCTGTGATAAGGTAACTAGTGAACAGCAACTTTATATAAACCAGAGGTTTTTTTCTAGTCTCTTTGAAAAGCTCAAATAATAGGAGTAAAGAACCCACAACGAATTAATAAGCTAGCTGAAAATTACCTGAAATGACCACATGGAGAAATACATACAGAAGAATGATCCTAGGAATGATCCATACATACAGGATGATCCTAGGAAGTTGCCTTATATCAAGTCAGACTATTGGTCTGTGCAGTGCAGTATTGATTATAGTGACTGGCAGTGATGCTTCAGGATTTCAGACAAGTATTTCCCAGTCCTTCTTGGAAATGCCAGGGATCCAATCTGAACCCTTCTGCATGCAAACCATGTGGTCTATCACAGACCAATGGCCCTTCCCCAACAGGCACATTAGTTCCTTTTCAAGTTTTATGATATCATAGGCAAATTCTCTGACATTCACACATCCCACCCAGTCCACAAAGATTGGCATAAAATGTTTTGATTGGGAAATTGACTTCCCTACACCAATGTAGATGTACATTCTTATGCATATTGAAGCTTTTATATTGTGCAACATTTGAGTGAAGGACATTCCACAAAACTGCACATCAAACACAAAGTGTAATGCACACATGGAACGCCCAAACACATGAGCTTCCCTATTTATTTCAGTGAAGAGGCAGATCTGAATATTGTAGAAGCACACAGCTGAAATGAATGGGAAAGTCCATATGGACTGGAAGCTTCCCGTTTGTTTATTGAATACCCATGGATATAAGAGATCATGTGCCACTGTGCAATTCTTCAGCACAGTGGTGGTTCTCCTAAGGAGCAAGTAAGAGTGACAAAATGACTATGACATGATTGCACAGACTACACAGCAAACTTTCAAAATATAAAGAAGATGAGCAAAGATTAAAAACCAAACACATCAGCGACTATAACCAAAACAACCATTCTTCTAGTGCGGTGGTCTCAAACGTTTTAGACCAGGACCCACTTTTTAGAATGGTATTCGTGTCGGGACTCACTGAAAGACCCATTAGTTAATATCATTAACCTGGAAGTGACTTCATCAAGCAGGACACTCCGTCATGTGACATAATCAAATGACACACACACCCAAGAATGCAATTGGCATTGTTGGACTGCAGTAATTGCACAACCATGAAACATGGTTGAAAGAAAACGAGATGAGGACAAAATATTATGTAAAAGCACAGAAGTAAAATATTTTTTTTTAAAACACTCTCACATTTAAACTGTTAACACTCAGAAAACGAATATAACAAGAGTCTTCCAAGATGGCTGCTTCCTGCTTTCCGCGATCCACCTGACTTCAGGTCACGACCCATAGTTTGAGAAACACTGTTCTAGTGCAATAATTGTTGGAAAGCAGCAATAAATACAAGCATAAACTTTCTGTAGAAATGTAGGTACTATAGAAATGCAATGCAATTAAGTTTTCTTAGTAATAAACCATTTTCCATTATGCTATAAATACCACAGAGATACATTTACTTCAGAGAACTTGCTACTGTGCACTAACTTAAAAAATATAAAAATTTTAAACTTACATTGCTCTCCCAATCAGATCAATTGTAAATATCTAACAGGTTTTCTCTGTTTCCTACTGAATATCATGAGCAAGAATCCGGAAAGCGATTTGACATTTCAATTTTGTTTTCTGGCACTTTAAGATTCTTTCCCGCGTGTAAGGGGCAAATGCATCATGGTAGGCCCATTTTCTCTAGATATTATTTCAATTAACACAGACTCATTCTCAGTCACTTAAAGCTGTGCTCGTTTCAAGCAAACTATAACTGGATGCCAGTCTTGGGTCGAGCTGCATGGGAGATGTTTTCATGTGGTGCAGTTCCACTCTGTGGGGGGTATACATGTAAGTAACAACTATGTGAGCGGGAGATATTGCATGTGCATGGCTTTGATAAAGATCATGGGAATAACTCATAATACCTGTGATAAATGCTTGTTTTATTGACTTTCTCGCAAAAGATGGGCCAGGATATAAAGAACCACCAAACAAGTTCTTTAGACTTCTCTCCCCCCCCCCCACACACACACACACTTTCAGTCACCCAGCAATTTCCAGGCCTTTTGCAAACTGAAGGCCTAAACAGTTCTAAACAGTTTCTGACATGGCTATGCATCACCTGTTACAGGAAAAAAAATGATCCAAATTCTGTTGGGCTAGTACAAGTCCATTTGAAAATTTTAAGAAGTCACAGATAACTAAGCAACAACTAGCTGGGTCCCAGCTATAATTTTTAAAGATTGGGCTTAGATATTTTATTTAAATGGGAATGTTGCCTTCCATTGCACATGCAAACTCTGAGAGGATTAGGAGAGTTTTCTTTATTTTTAGAATTCAGAGAAAGATCTTCCAAGGTTTTTTAAAAAATGATATGAATATTTAAAAAAGTTTCAAAATCAAAAATTTGTTCCAAGCTCAAAACAAAAATAATAAAATAAACAAGCAAAATATGGATCGCAAGTTCTGCATAAAGAGAGGCAGGAACATATCACAAATGTCAAATCCTGCTATGGCTTTGTGAATAATGTCTACTTGGTGTATACAATCCTCCATTTTATTGCAAGTTTGGCAATCTTTGTTACTGTCAATGGGTCCATCTACATAGTTTTGTCGAAAGTACTGCCTAATGGGAGATGGAACAGTAAATTACATCATCTGTCTCACTCACTTTCTGTCTCTGTTCCAAAAAGACACGGACACATGCAGTACCAGCCCTGGAAGTTCCCATTAGTTGGGGAAATATTGTACAGAATGTGCCATTAAAGCACTCTCTAGTGTCTTCCTCTCCTTTTACATCTTAAAAGTGGTTCATAATCAGCAGTGCCTGAAAAACTACAACTTCTTGCTTTCCTCATTCAAACCCTAAATCAATTTCCCACCTGGGTGACAAAACCTGCATCTATGGGCAATGTTTTATCTTGTTTTTGACCTCTTCTTTTCTACAAACAATATTGGTTAGTGCAATTACAGAAACCTTTTCATCTTGATGAACGTGTTTGAACTGGTTAAGTTAAAAAATATATATATTTTTTTTAAAGAAGCCAAGGTATTTACTATGGAAAATAAAATAAAATTCAGAATGTATATAGTTACTGTAACTGCTTTCTTAGCAACCAGCCACACTGGGTCACACTGCTATTTTCTGTATTCATAATTCTACATCAATAGAATGAAATTGGTTTATTTTATTTTATTTGTTGGGCAGCATTTGTGTACATGGCATTTTACAAGTAAAGAGAAGGCAATAGGTCTCTGTCCCAGTTACTGGCGTTTTAGTTACTGTTTAGTTACTGTTACTGGTCAGGTTTGAACTGCTAAGAACTACAAGTTGTTCCACATGGAATAAATTCCAAGACACAGGGAGCAAATATCCCAAAGGGAGATTGTAGAGGAAACATGTAATAACTGTATTTATTTGAGTAGAATTATATCAATTTAAAATACTTCTGAAGCACAGCCTGTTATCTATTCCTTTTCACTATACGGACATACTTCCTTGTCTTCCCACAATAACCATTAATTTTTCACTCAAGGAAGCAAGAAATGTTTCAAGTCTTTCAGCAATTCCTAACATAGTATTTTCTTCCATTTATTCAATAGCATGGATAAACCAGGTCTTCCATCAATAAAATAAGAGACTTCAATAAAACAAGGAACGTTTCCGTCAAACTGCACAGACAATGATCTGCATACTGATTTGGGGCATTCAATACTTGGGGAGGAAGATACAAGTGGAAGCTTTTTTTACTCACTAAAATGGGTGAATAAGGATTTGAGGAGATACATCGTCAGCATGCCATAAAAAGAAACAATATATGCACAGGAAGATCAAAATCAACATTCTACCACTCTCTATTGCTCTCTGTAGAGCTGGAAAACCAGGAATGGGACAGAACCATGGTCAACTCTAAGCTCCACCAGCTATGATGTAAAAGGGTTTCCACAGTTTCCAATAGGGTGACCCCAGGCAACCGCCAGTTCATCCATCTGCTACAGCAGGTTATGAAGCACCACAATCTAAATTGTTGCCAGCTATTGATTGTCACGAAACACTCATATATTAAAAATTCTTCATTTATCCCTGACCTTTCATTCTTGTGTTTACGATATACGTACATTTTTCTACTTCGGTGCGACATCATATGCTACCAACTCAGCTGGACTTGCACCATAATATTTACTCAAAATGTACTGCTTTCTATGCCCTATTCAGAGCAGTACCCTCTATATCAGCGATTGCGAACCTATGAGACGCGTTTCAAAGGTGACATGCCACAATGTTTTGGATGACACGCCAGAGTTCACCAACACCCAACAACAACTGAGGCTGCAATCCTATCCACACTTCCCTGGGAGTAAGCTCCATTGACTATAATGGGACTTCTGAGTAGACAGGTATAGGATTGCGCCCTGAGTTTGTTCTACTAGTATTTCAGTTTTGCAATTGTCGGGGCCCTGCCTCCGCAACCGACTTACCTGCCATCCTGGGGGGAGGCGGGGAGGCACAGCAGCAAAGAGCCAGGCCTCCAGGGCCGCCCACAGCAGAGCCGTCTGGTACCACAGCACCCCAGGCCAGGACGGAGGCATTCTGTCTGCTGTGCCCTGCCTCAGAAACTGGGCCTTCCCAGCTGGCCATCACACCTGATGACTCCCTGATCACCAGAGGTGGCTCCTGCCGGGGTCCTAGGAGAAGGGAGCCCTTAGGGGCAAACTCAGACCCAACTCACACCTTTCAATTGGAATGCCCAGCTGCCTTTCCCCAGGGAGGGTCAAATCCAGAGTCTGAAGGGGCGGAGCTTAGCCCCTTTAAAGCCTCCAAGGCTAGTGATGAGGGGCAGTCAGGAGGGCGCAGCTGGCTGGCGCGCATGCAGTGATGTCATGCAGGGGGACGCATGGGAACTCAGTTCCACTAGTTAAAATTAGGGCTGACTCTGCCCACTTCACTCTCCCGCCCCTCCCAATTCTTCTGCAAAGAGCTTTTCTTCTTGGTTGGCTGGCACTCAGAGGGTTAACGGGAGCGACTCTGGATTCCTAGGGGGACAAAGCATGTTAGGCTGGCCAGCGGCAAGAACCCACGGGGAGCAGGGTCAGGGTGGTTCAATCCCCTGCCCCTGAGCCTGACTCACTGAGGCCTATCCTAAGAAGGGAAGAGCACTTGGAACTCCGCTGGCAAGGCAGACAGGCAGGAGTTCCCCTGGGGTGGCATTGATGTACCCCCTGCCCCGGACAGTAATGATTTGATGTTTCTTTATATAATAGCACATTATATAATATATAACAACACATGATTGGACTGTATTTTTAAAAAAATAAATGAATAAGTAAATAATTGTTTCTCTTTCATTTGGGAGGGTGGAGTCACACGCCAGCAGAGTCAAATTAGGCATTTTTAACACGACAAGCCCAAAAGGTTTGCCATAACTGCTCTATATTCTAAAAGTCCTTGTTATTGTTCTTGGTATCCCCAATCTTCCCTGTACTTCCCTGTACTCCAGCTCCCTTCCTCCTCTTGGTTCAGCCCATCTCTCTTCAATTTCCCTCACCGTGACTCACAAAAACAAGGTTAAAAACAAATAAAAATGCAGCATGAAAAATTCCTGAAACACGAGCGCGCCAAAGGCAACTAAAAAGGACACCCAACTTCTGAACAGCAATTAGACGTGGAAGAGAACAGGAAGGACTTCCTCTGGCAACAAAAAGACAACACAAAGTGCCAGGCACAAAAATTGGAGGAGGTTGTTGTCACTATATCTCCTGAATGTCACTATACATTACTTTCATCCAAAGCTCTGTTTATATACAGTACACACATACACATACACCCACACACCCACGGGTGCTTTGGAAAGTAACAACAAAATGGCAGCCTGTTCTGTATGCCAAATGGCTGGTACTTTCTGGAACACCCTTACATTTCCTGTTTCTGCCAGCAACTAGGAATGCATGCCTGGGCTGCTAATGGCCTCAGAAAATTGCCCACATCCTTCTTTATGTGCATCAACAGACCCCCTTTTAACACCATTATTTACACAAGTGTGGTGTTCAAGCAGTCACATTGCCAGCTCTTCCACATTTTTATCTTCTGAATCATCCTCATTTTCCTCAGACTTAAAACCTGTTAGATACTTTTTACCTCCTCCCAGGCTGACTATAGAGCATGTCTGTAATTACCCAATTTATCCTGCATTACTCCCTTTCTTCATATTGCACACTCACGATAATGGGGAGCTCAGAACCTAACAGGACAAGGAGGAAATAAACTCATTTGTGATATATTAAAATGTATGTGTGTGTGTATGCTAGTGTCCCAAAGTGCCCTACCAAAAAGAACAGCCCTCTCAATAAGAATCAAATCACTCAAATACAATGAATAGAGGAAGTATAATAATTTAATGCTTCATAGGATTCACACCACCCATATGCCTATTTGCACGTTAATTTATTAAGACTTATAAGCTGACTAATTTTAGTGCACAATTCTAATAACTTTCCAGCACTGACATAGCTGTGCCAATGTGGCATGTGCTGCATCCTGCTGTTGGGGGACAGTCACAGAGGCCTCCTCAAGGTAAGGTAATGTTTGTTCCTTTACCTCAGAGCTGCATTTCCCTTACCCCAGTTCTGGAAAGTTGGTTAGGATTGACCCTTATACATTTTATTTGTCAAAAGGATTAAACAGGCACTGGGATCCTTGATATAGCACTTGCTAGGATTTACAGATTTAGCCTATATGTGTTTAATATAAAGCATATTCCACAGAGACCAATGGGGCTTACTGTCAAGTAAGCATACACAAGCCTGCCTCCAAATTGGGAACAGGACTTGCATAGCAGTTCTAGAATGAGATTTACACCTCACATCTATATCCAGATGTTCAGAAAGATGACTGTGTTATAAGAAAGAACCAAAGAATGGATTACCTCCAATCCGCCACACAATAAAAAGACAACATTTTTATTCAGATGCAATCAATGGAGATGTTATAGTAATAGTAGTCTGCATGATACATGATATTCCACTTTCTTGGTTATCAAGGGAACTGTGTGCAAGTGTCCCAAGTTTCCCTTTTAAATTTGTTGTGTTGGCTTTAGCTCTAGAGCTATAAAGCCACAGCCAAGTAAATTGGCAGGAAGCATAAATACAAAAGTACTTTGGCAACAGAGAACCTTTCTCTATTATTTCCTGCAGACACAGAAATCCAAAGGGACAATTGAGTGCGTAGGAAACATTTCTAACTCAAGGGTGGGGGGAGAGTCTACAATTTCCAGTCACACTCTTGTTAGTGGCAGCCCCATGATTTCCTGAGGGCCCACTAACCTTCTTATGAGGCAAGGTGAGGAGGCTGCAGTGGAGAAGGAAGGGGCAGGAATACTTTTTTAAGGGTACAGAACTCCACTTGTGGTTGGTAGGAACCAGGCCTTCATCATATTATACAGCTATTCTAATGGTGATCATATCAGAACAGTCAGCTAGCATTTGAATCTTTTCACAGCGCTGGAGAAAAAAGCCCACAGCTTGATATTAATTCAATAATAAATATTACACTATTAGGGACTAACAGATGTTGTATATGGTTAAACTCCAGAAACTAAAAGCATATGGGAGAAATGTACTGGGGACTATGGCTTAATTTTCAATTCTGAGGTGTGAAATAATGTAAATTATGCATTTGATTCCTCCCATGCATCGCTGAACTGAGCAGTATATAGTATCTTGTTTTATATAATAATTGGAAGATGTGCAATATTGTCATAAAGTAAATTTGCAGGATGTGGTCTGGGATAAATTTAGAGCACAATCCTAACTGGAGTTAGGCTGGCACAATTAGTCCAGCAAAGTTTGGCTGGCACAAGGGACACTGCAAAATATGTTTGAACCATTCTTGGAGTCAGAGAGGCCAGCACACAGACATGCACCAGCCTCTCTGACTCTGAGTGTGGGTCCAAATGTGCTTTACAGTGTCTCTCATGCCAGCCAAACTTTGCTGGACTAACTGTGCCGGCCTAACTCAAGGTTAGGATTGCACCTTCAGTCTGTGTTGATGAGGAGAAAACAGCAGAAGGCACTAAATGTTATCTGACACATTAGAGCATCTTGTTATGAGATTCAGAGTCAGGAAATCTCATGCTTCAGGAAGCAGTCCTATCGTGGTACATGTCAGAAGGAAATCTTCAATGTTATTTCTGTCTAAACCCAACCCTCAGATCACTTTTGATCAGAGATAGAAGAGAGATAGCAGAAGTAGAAGGCAATGCTTTGATTAAGAATGGAAAAATGTGTTCTATTTAAGATTTACCAACAGAAAGGCATATACTGATTATACACTGATTTTTATACATTGATTTTTGATCCACAGATTTGACTCAACATGAATGGCCACTGCAAATGAGCCGGATTGTGCCAATTTCGGGAGAAGGGGAAAAAATGCACCCTTTAAAATTGCTCTGAGACAAACGACCCTCACCCTATGCCCTGGTTCACTGCAGAATATAATGCGGAAGTGCTTAAACCATTGGTTCTGAAACATTTTAGTACCAGAACCCACTTTTGGGAATGACAATCTGTCTGGAACCCACCAGAAGTCGTGATTACTGTTGAAGTGCCATCCTTGTAAAACCAGAGCCTGCTGCTTAACTGAGAATGCAGCAATAATTGGGTATTTCTCAGCCATTTTCCAATAGCAAAGTGAAAAGGGGGACAAAGCTGATTGACAACCCTAACACAAGCAAAATAACCACACAACCCTCCCCCTTTCCAGTGTCCCATCTTCCCATATTTTCAATTGCCCTAGGTGCTACACAACCCACCTGAAATTGGCTTGAGAACCACCTAGTTGGTCTTAACCCACAGTTTGAGAAACACTGGATTAAATGCTTCTGCATTCTGTTCTTCAGCGAGCAAGGGTAAAAGGAGTCATTTGTCTCAGAGTGACCTGAAATCTAATCCTCAAAGTCAGACTGCTTGCCTCTCTACAACAATAAGAAATGCAAGAGATGTGTTTTAACTGCTTTTTCAACTGCTTTTATTTAACACAGTTTTCAGCATCAGCTGGGATTCCAGGAACAGAACGCCCGTGGATGCTGAGACACAACTGCGTTGTCAGTATGAAAGGAATCTATCAAATCATTGTCTGGTCAATGAGCAAACATTCAGTGGCTCAAATTCCGGCAATCCTCCATTACATATATTAGAAAGCCGAGAACATGCCAGGGTCTTTCATGCTCCCTTCATCTCTTTCTTTGCACACCAACTCCTTCCTCCATTTCTGTGTTGCTTTTACAATAGCGTGCCATCATGTCCAAACCAGGCAGTTACCATTAGAATTAAACTCCAATGGTCTGGACATCCAATTCAACCCATAATTAAGGAATAATTATAGTTTGCCCAATCTGAACAGCAATGATTAAAGCAACCTTAGGATGGAATTCTGAATGCTGGAAGTTGGAGGGAGAATATCAGTTCATGGCTAATTTCTGATTCTGCAAATGGAGCCAAAAATCCATCACAAAGGATCTGCTGATTTCTTAACCTGGTATCTCCGAGACAAAGCAAAAGTTTAAGAAACGCATGAGATATAGTCTTAGGAAAGCCACACCATCTCAAAATGCATACGGGGAATTCCTTCTGCCTGACCTGAATGTGCATGGAGAATTTAACGCATGGTTCTCCCATTCTAAAATGGCAGAAGCCCAAGAAGGCTGTGCCACATACATGTCTTTTCTAATTATTTGAAAGAGCTGCTTCAGAAGGCATGCCAGTATGGAATTTGTCCCTCTTTGTCCACTGTTTTAGAATGTACTACTTACCTGTTTCTTCCAGTTAGATCTCTGGAAAAAAATGTCTCCACATCAACAATACAATTTACAATCACTAGTGTGTAGATCAGGAGTAGGCAACTTTCTTCCACATAGGGGCCAGACATTGGGTCCACCAATAGTAAGAATACATGCACATTTGATATGCATGCGCAGACGTCCTGATTAGGCCATAGAGATAAAAAAAATTGTCCCCGTTGCAAATGGCACTTTGCATTGTGCTGGGGAAGCTGCAAATAACCCCAACTACAGCTTCCAGGGGTCATTGCAGGGAGGGACATCCAAACAACAAGATAGCGCCAGGCACTTAAGGAGGAGGATGCCCACTGCTGCCCAAATTTGCTGGGGGTGGGGCCTAATAAGGAAGCCTACTGAGTGGTCCTAGATAGCAATGGCAGCCACAGATACCCTTTTGACAACAGCTGGAATACCTCCTCATAGAAATGGATCTTCAGCCAAGTGACTGACTTAGCCGAACTTTGACATTGGCCCCATTTGGGGCAGCAATGAGAAATGACAGAGAATCGAAATACTAGACAATGACAGAAGAAGTTATACATTAATTATCACGGTGACAACATATACACTTTGAAAGATGCTCAGAGCAATGACATGGGAGTTCTTTAGGGCATCTTTACTGCACGACTTTACTGACTTGTCTTTAAGTAAAGTCATAAGTTTATCCATTTCCATAAAGTCCAGTATTTTAATCCACCCATCTTCAATTGAAGATACCTCTGGAACTTTCCAATGTTGTGGGTTGGACTAAATGAGGTTTACAGGTTTAAGATTTTATAACTTAAAGTCTCCGGCAATGAAAAGACAGGCTGTTCCATCACCCTGTATTATGCATAAACCACAACTGACTGATGCAGCCGTACAATAAAAACGTCAACACGTACCTCTGCTCCATGAGAAAAACAGTTCAGTGCTCTTGTTGTACTGCAGCCCTAGAGTATGGTATTCCAGATAAGACACACAGAGGCTCCAAAGGGAACAACGTATGCAGATCACATCAAAACACAGCACAGTTTTTCAAGACCATACATGTCTCTTAGAAGATGCTCACCAAGCAAATGGCTGTTCAGATTGCAGGCTGTAAATTAAACCATAAACACAGATACATGTCAGCGAAGAAGAAAAATATATATATATTCCCGCTTCAACTAGAATTTTCTTTTCATAGGAAAACATCAGAAAGAATTTCTCATCTGGCCTGAACAGCCCAACTTTAGTCACAGAGTCAGTTCTTACTTACGGAATAGTAAGCCTCATTTGAATCAGTTCCTTCAGCCAGGAGACTGAAGGCTCTAAGGGATGCAGCAGTGTTGCATCTTCATTCAGAGATACTCTGCCATATTTAAATATTTTGGGTTCTGGGCTTGGGGCTATTATTAGCAATATCTGGTTGCTAGGGAAGGCTGTGGTAATGACATGCATCAGCCACAAAGCAGAATCTGATTTGCAAAAGAAATTGGGGGGGTGGGGAGATTTAAATTCAAGGTTGGGAAGAAATATATATGTCTAGTCATGTCCTGTAATTACACGGAGGAATGTTGTTTCTACTGATAAACACCAGCACTCTGGCCTTACAGCAGGTCATCAGGTAAGCAGGGTAGAGCAATTATCCTGCCAAATGCAAGTGAACCTCCAGACAGGTTTGCTGGACAGTACAGTCAGGCCTTGAGACTGAGAAACCTAATGCTCCTACTTTTCTATCACCTTAAAAATAAGTCACCTTAACATTATTACAGCAGGTAATAAATAGGAGAACCTAATTTGCAACCCGTGTGAGTCAGCAGTATATTTTTTTCTTCACATTTTCTCCAAAAGCTGTGCTGCACTCCACATATACACAAAAACAGACCCAAAAATATTACATTGTGTTCACAGTGAAAACTATTAAGGTGATTAATAGCTTTTGCCAGAGAAGCCATTGCCACCAGCCAAACCAAGCAGGAAAAGTTACGTTTGTTCCTCCGATCCTCTTCCATTTGGTCAGCATTACATCTCAGCAATAGCCCAATCCTATGTTTTCCCTCCCCGCTGGCGCAGCCCCATCAAAACGACTCATGATGCATACTGCAGGGTGGGCGGGACAATCCCGGAGGTCTCCTCTGGGTAAGAAAACATTTGTTCTCTTACCCAGGGCAAGCCTCCACAGCGCAGAGTGGCCTACTTGGAATCTGCAGTGGCAAAATCACTGGCACAGGTCCACGTGGGCCTGGGTCATGGGATTGTGTCCAGGAAGGGTTTTTTTATTCAGTAGCCGCCACTGCTGCCAAACCTGCCCCCTTCCTGGACCCTATCTATACTCCTCCCTTCCCCTGTCACTGCCCAGTTCTGCTCTCCCTCCACCCCATTCCACCTCCTCTACCAACTTACCTGGGTCAGCAGGCCGGCCTAGGGCCGTTGCTTGCGTGAGACCACTGCACCCCCACCCAGTGCTCCAACAGCATGCAGTTTTACGTGCTGCTGGAGACCTTTTTGTTACTGCTGTATAAGCAGAAGTGCCCAATAGATTGGGCTGTAGGTACAGAAAGAAAGAACGCGTCTCAAAATTTTAGAAACAATTAAACT
Source organism: Lerista edwardsae (assembly GCA_029204185.1). Classification (NCBI taxonomy): domain Eukaryota; kingdom Metazoa; phylum Chordata; class Lepidosauria; order Squamata; family Scincidae; genus Lerista; species Lerista edwardsae. The sequence continues at coordinate 5,066,281 of JAJKFI010000029.1, read as the reverse complement.
ATTCTTTCTGGATGAAAGCCTTCCATGGCATAAGAACGAAGCAGTAACTAAAAGAAACGCTCCCTCATGGCTGACGGAAGTGAAGGTTTAATTATGCGTTAAGCTATTAGGGATGAGATAATCATATAACTCTTTGTTTTTGTATTTGGTTGTGTTACATGATTGGTGCCTAGTAAAATATAGCAGGTTTTAGGCACATTCCACTGATAAGCCAGGGAGCCTCTGGGAAATCTCTGGGGTGTGAAGGTGAACAGGTACGTACAAGAAGCTTAAGGGAGCATCAGGATTAAACTTTACCAGCCATCAGTGGTGCCTTCCAAGGTCCACCCATATTTGGATCTTTTGTCAGACCTAATGGCAATTCCCAACATTGTATGTGTATCAGCTCCTTTGATTTTATTGAAGAAAGAAAATACGTCCATCAAACACAGAAGCAGCCAAAGATACTGAGGCAGCAAACAACTAGCAAGTGTAGCCAGGGTTGCCAGCACTTGGACTCAAGAGACCTCTTCAAATATGTCCTGGACAAGCCTTACTGCTGCCTTCACAGTGATAGGAAAAGAGCCTTGTTTGTTCAATTTCTCACCACCATGCGAATATTAAAAAGCATAGGAGAAACACACATTTCACTTTTGAAAACTGGGGGGCTCCTGATAGTCAAAAAATTTCAAAATAAGCCAACAGTTCTTGTACAAGCCTTACCCATGTATTGCTGGAACGTATTTAATGTATTGCTGCTTTCTATCTAAATTGAAGAAATGGGTAGAAGTCTATGTCCAAATTTAGGAGAGGCTGCAAGGGAATTAATAGTAAACACAGACTACTCCATCAAAAATGCCAAGGTTCTGAACTCCATGCCAATTGAATAAAAATCACAGAGGGAGGGAAAAAGCAACCAACAAAAAAAAGATTCAGAGCTTGTGGTTGTTATTAGCAACATTTGCTTGCTAGCAGAGACGGAACTTGTGTTCAGTCAACACATAACCCAGGCCACTGGCACAGCAACCACTGGGATGGTACATGGGCTGGGGCCACCAGCACAAACAGCTGGCGGCTCTGTGAGCGCACAAATAGAGTGCCGCAGCCCCACCACCGCAGCACGTGGGTCAGTAGATGGGCGTTCCAGCACGGTGATCAGAAGAGGATGGAGGCATATCAAGGGCAGGCTGTGGCATCACCAATCAACAGCAGTGCCAATATCCTATGCCCCTGACCCAGGCGCAAGACTCTCTTTCAGAACATTCAGGTTTACACCAGCCAAAAAGCTGGTGCAGATTTGAGTACGGGGTCCAGGCAGCAGCAAAGCAGACACATTTTACTTACCTCTCTGTCCCTGCCTTGTCCCTGGCTGGCCCACCGCATGCAGCAGAGGCTGCATCAGTACTGCTGTACATTGTGGGACAGCCCAGCATAGGATTGGGCTGTAAATTCACCAACCTTTTACTCTAGTAACCAATTTTGGAAACAGTGTATTGTGATTAGCAAAATCTGAGACATGGAAAACACTAGATTACAGGAATGCCCTGGTATCCACTGGGGATCCATTCAAGATCCCACTGTGGATACCTTAAATCGTGGATACTGGGGATGCCTTTTTAAAGATAAGGGACATCAGTGCTTTTGCTGCAACATCTTTTTAATAAGTGTTCCAGTATCCATGGATAACTGAAACCATGGATACCGAATCAGTGGATACTAGGCAGAGGCAGATCTAAGGGAGGGCAAAGCTCTAAGTTTTGCAAGAAGCCTTACCTTGCAGTGGAAATCACTCCTCTCCTGCACCGTTTTAGCCAATCCTCACAGGGAAAAGCAACATCTTGGCATTGCTTACTGGCTACAGCAGCAAGGGAGAGGAGGGATTTACATGACAGGGTAAGGCTCCTTGCAACACTTAGAGCTTTGCCCTCCCTGTAGATCCGCCTCTGATACTAGGGCATGCCTATACTGCAGTCGTTTAGGTTTGCAGGCCCATGCATAACCATTCGAGTACATAAATATTCACCTTAGTTATTTTAAGACCATACACATTTATTGCCCTTGAGCATTCTGTGAACTACACAGGTATGTTTCCCAGGTATGCTGAAAGGCACATGATACAGCTATCTTGCTGAAGCTAAAAGCAGGTCTGATCAGTACCTGGCTGGGTGATAAGGAAGAAACGTAATAAAAATAAATTAAATTTACTTTAACCTGCTGGAAAAGAAAGAACAAAGTTACCTGGACAGCTAGCAGTGAAAGTGGCCCACTAGTTGGACCTACAATGAAATGTTGGTGTTCAGGGGTGGGGAGACATGGTCAGGAGTGTGAGTGGTAGGAGAGTGAAACTGCAACAACTATGCAGAAACCAGCCTCTCTCTCCCTGGGAAGAAGCAGCATAAGACAATGATGAGTCTGAGACAGAGAAATGGGTGGCCATTTCTGGAAATTGAACGTTACTACTAGAAATGGAAGAATGCCCAAGGATGCAAACCTTCGTTCCCTTGTCCTAAGGTCACTATGTGCTGCAAGCCAGTTCACAGCCTGGATAGATTCTCTATCCTTCATGAAGCCACAGTTAGCACATGACATATGAAATGCCATTGTAAGCCAAAATGTAAAGATTGCTGATATAATTGTGCCTCCACTGGATTGCCTTTGAAATTATACCTTTGAAAACACATTATGCTGAGACTTTTAAGTCCAAATAACTTTTCAAGGAAAAATCCACTAATAGGATGATAGATTTTGGCAGGCTCCTGCTCATCTCCAATATAAGCCCATTGTTTTCAGTCCCATTTGAGAACCATTTAAGACCTCTGAAACCAAGGGAAAGTCTCATTATATGCTCTTATAGTGTCTAGAGCTGTCATCTATTAAAAACATGAGTAATGTACATTTAGCTTTCATGCATCCAAATTCTGATACAAAAGGTGGTTTCTTTTCTCCAATGCTAACTAGACCACCAAAGTAGGCTTTTTTTCTCATTTTACGTCTTTGCCCCTTAACTGGGTAATCCTTTCCAACATTCTCATGAGTCATACAGTTATATGTATACTACTGAAGTATTTATCCCACACCTCAAACAAAAAGATCATCCAACGGAACGCATTTGGGGAAACCGAACCAAGAGAAAACCTTAACAATTACCTTAACTTAAAAGAGCTTACATTTATCCTGGATTTATGCAAACAAAGAACATAGGGAACTATTGAACATACCGTCCTGGGAAATGGGAAATGCAGGCATCATCACTTCACTTCACAGCTTAACTCTGGAAATAAAACACACACACACACACACACACACACACACACACACACACACACACACACACACACACAC
>JAJKFI010000029.1:5018920-5056350 GCA_029204185.1 Lerista edwardsae | reverse complement strand
AGACAGACAGACAGACAGACAGAAAATCTGCAACAAAAATGGAAATTAACAGAGTCATTATCTTAGAGTTTCTCTTCTACCTACAGAGGCCTCCAAGTAGTAGGCAAACTAATAGTAGGCAAATTATGTGAAGCACATAGGGTTACCCGATTTCACATTTTCAGCCCAAGATCATCTCATGCTCTTCAGCTAGTCTACCACATCTCTCCATGACTTCAGAAATTCACCTCTGCTGCCTTGCCCTACCTTCCACACAAAGTTTAGTGCACACTGGTGGTTTACCACTCGGGGCGCAATCCTAACCAATTTTTCAGCACTGACATAGCTGTGCCAGTGGGGTATGTGCTACATCCTGCAATTGGGGTTCCCTCAAGATAAAGGAATGTTTGTTCCCTTACCTCAGAGCTGCATTGCTGGAAAGTTGGTTAGGGTTGTGCCCTCAATCTCCTCCCACCAACATGTTGGGGGTGGAGGACATGGTGGTGGTGCCGGACTGGTGTGGCAGCAAGAGTTTTATACAATATTCTTGGCTGTAACTATGTTATTTTAAAAACATTACTTTAAAATTAATTTTACGCATCAAGTGGAATAAGAAAATTGACATTTTTCTCCACACAAAAAAACTAGGGAAATTCCTCTCAAAGTTATTAAATTTTTCCCCTCATGTTGTTTTCCTTTCTTCCTCAACCCTCTGCTGCAGGATGTTGTTCAGCTTAATAGGTCACAAATTGTCCAGGCCTGACACCTGCTGACCCAAAGGCTCTAAATCCTTTGGACTGCAAGGCAGGTGAATTGTTAAGCACCTAGCAGGACACAAAGTATGACACTATAGAGATAGGTAAGATCATCTCTCTCGGTTGGTGTATGTGGATATTTTGACACCACACAGACTTTGTCACCAGACAGCAAGGCAGAAAATGACTTTCCAAAAAGAGGAAAGGACAGATGATATGGACTATATCACGAAGGTACCTCTCACCAAACCTAATACACAAACAAATCCTGCTATTTTCCTCTCTTGCAGATTGACAGCATACCACAGCCTGACCCCTACTATTTCTGTAATTAACCATTGCTCAAGAGAGCCAGGTTTTTTTTAAGGGTAATACAATGGTCCTACATTGAGTAGTATAGTAAAATGAATTCAGACAGGAAGAGTGATTTTGATTGTTAATAATAAAAGAAGTACACATCTGACAGGTTAAACAGCTTTGCCAGTACGTCTTTTGCTGCTTCCGATGGCGTTTGTTGTGAAAAAGCTCAACGTATGCGTGCTGCTGACGGAGGTAGCCTCACCAGTTTCTTTTATATAACCTTCTGCATCTGTGACTCAATTATGGGGGAGTGCTTACCATGGAAACTGCAGGGAAGAAGCTTTTGTCATGATAGAGGGAATGCTTTTTTTAAAGTCAATAGAAAAAGGCAAGCAACTTCATTTTGCTTGCAAAATGTTAATAAGAGCATTTTTTCCCCTCCATCACAGTAGCAAAAACTCTTGTCTTCGGGACCTGTACCACATGTTTTTTTCCTAACACAGTATTAATTTCTGAGCAGCTTTTAGTGATAGATGGGTCACCTTCTTGGCATAGACCCTCAAGAAATCTTCCCCAACACACTATGCCCGGCTGTCTGATCAAGACAGATTGCACTTCCCTGCATGACCCCACCATCTTTGCACAACCTGCTTAGGAACAAGGTCGCGGCCTCTTTGTAGCAAGAGACGAGAATCCCTATTGTGCAAGTCAGGCTGTGTGTGTGTGTGTGTGTGTGTGTGTGTGTGTGTGTGTGTGTGTGTCAATCTTTGTATCTGCTATTATTCTGGGGTCAGATGTGTCACCTTATGTTGGAGTGCGGGGAGCAATGACACAGACCATGCTTCTGACTTTTGCCAGTGGACTACTCTTGACAATGGGAAATGAAGAGTCAAGATCCCCTTCCCACTCTTGGCATATCAGGGGTGCTACTTCCATGTACCTCCCTCAGTGTTACCTGCAATGGAAAGACATAAAATCTGAGCACACCCACAATAGGAAGAGATAGCACAAGAGATCCAGGCGATCGAACTTCTTCCTTCCTGTTGGGACAGCTGACTAGGGACCAAACCAAGCAGGGTCGGTGAGGGAGAGAGGAGTTAAGAGGGCCAAACAGCATCTCTCAGGGAACCTGTGGGCTACAAGGTGCCGACCCCTACTCTAAGCGTTAAAATTATTAGTGCAAATAATGCCATTTTGCACACCCCCAACGATGAGGGTCAGTGCAGTAGACCAGTGGTTCTCAAACCTTTTGGCACCGGGACCCACTTTTTAGAATGACAATCTGTCCGGGACCCACTGGAAGTGATGTCATCGCTGGAAGCACTGTCATTGTGACGCCAGAGCCTGCTGCTTTCCTGAGAATGCCGCAATAAATTGGGTTATTTCTCAGTCATTTTCCAATAGCAAAGTGAATCAGGAAGAAAAAAGCCTATTTGCAACCTTGATGCAAGTAAAAGAACCACATAGCCCTCCTCCTTTTCAGTGTCCCATCTTCCCATATTTACAAAATGGCTGCCCTAGGTGCTTTGCGACCCACCTGAAATTGGCTCACAACTCACAGCTTGGGAACCACTGCAACAGACTGTTCCTCTACCATTGCCTAACTGTCAAGACATCTGGGAGGAATGCCTTCATTTCCCTAATAGCTCTAGGTGACTTTAACTACAGGCCTTAAAAATGAGTAAAAGGGAATATCTGTTGCGGTTTCACAATACCTACAGTCTTCATAGAACAGCGATTCTCAACTGGTGCGCCAAGGCACATTGGTGTGCTGCTAATAGTTCACAGGTGTGCCTCAGGTGTTTGGGGCAGGATCATTTATCATTATTATGGGATGTGAGCTCCAACCACCCAGCGGCATGGTGTGCCTTGTCAATAAAACTGGTGGTGTGCCTTGACAATTTTAGTGCCCTGTCAGTGTGCCGCGAGATGAAAAAGATTGAAAATTGCTGCTTTAGAAGGTTCGCATAGTTTCTCAATACGCAAAAGTACCAGCTAGAATACAAATCCTGTTTTAAGTATCTAAATCCTGTAATCAAGAGCCTTGGAAAAAAACACAAAGCATAGTATGCTAGAGCACTACCATAGTTCAGAAGCTGAAAGATAATCATGACGCATAATTCCTAGTAACGTGACCCAGCACTGTCATTATCTAGTCAATCTTTCAAACCTCTCCTAAGCCACCCAGAAGGCAACAATACAACAGTATACAGTGCAAAGCAGTTCAAGTTCCAGAAAGCATAAATCTCCTGCGGTAAAGGCAAGAAGAAACCATAAAATAAATAACCTTCGAAGAGGTCTTCCACTGCTCGCCACAGGAGTGATGAAGATAAAGCAGTGCCAAATTAATGAACAAAGATAATCACAGGTGCTACTGTGACAGAACAGGGATTTCAGTGTTAGCAATGTATGAAGTCAAAAGATTATGTGCATGTTGAGATTTTGCATTATGCATCGGGGTACTAACAACAACTAGGTCTGCATCTATTGGATAGCTTAGTGCAGAACGTGATAGTTTCCCATAATGATGAATTTACACCCCGTTTATATTTTTTCCATGTCCTTCTTGGGCGCCAATTACTTGGCCTAGGGTTGGCTTCTGTACATTGTTATGATTGTACTATCAGGTTTGTCACTGTATATCAGACCTCACGACATATTTCTAACAAATGTTCTGCTATTTCCATCTCTTGCCAAATGCACAAATAACTGATATCATCAGTCTTACACTCTGTAAGATGTCACTCTGTCAAGCTGTGTGCTTTTTCAAAAATGGAAATTTAATGGAAATTTGATGAAAATTTGACATCGGGAAGCAAATTAGACCTTCACTACTTTCATTTCTGCCATTTATTTTTAGTTCAATGAGAGCATGAATTCAGCTTTTCAGTTAAGGTTAATACTGTAATGCAAAAACCAAATACCCAAGATACGTCTACATCAGAGGCAAAAAGTTAGAACTCAACTGAACACTTGTAATTAAATAGTATATTTACACCAACGGTATGTACAGCAAGTCCTCACTTAAAGTTGTTTTGTTTGAAGTCATTTTGTTTTAAAGTTGTTGAGAAAAAGAAACTCTATTCCCGGCCAAGGCCACCGTTTGTGTGGAGTTTGCATGATCTTCCCATATCTGCGTGGTTCTTCTCCAGCCCAGAAAGCTCATGTTTATTTCAATGTTTAATATTAGAAGTGTTTGGGGTCTTTATTTAGAAGTTTGGTGATGCTTTTGTGACCAGAAATGTGCTCTTAGGAACTTAACTCTTGTTTATATACAAGTATATCAAGTAGTCAATGGTAAAATTCTCCCAGTCGCAGAATCAGAGCGGCTCCTTGGTTTTCTGAGGAGCTGCGAACGATGAAGCGACAGAACAGACGACTAGAGCGTCGGTGGCGAAAGACTCGTGCCGAATCTGACCGGACACGGGCTAAGGCCCAATTAAAAGCTTATTCCAGAGCAATGGTGGTGGCGAAGAGAGCTCACCTCTCTGCCACCATTGCGTCTGCAGAGAACCGTCCGGCTGAGCTCTTCCGTGTGGTCCGCAATCTGTTACATCTTGCCCCCCTTACTGGTAGGGAGGAGCACACGGAGGCTCGCTGTGACGAGTTCGCTAGACATTTTGCAGACAAGGTCGATCAGATCCAGCATGATTTGGACGCTGCTGTGGGCAGATCTAGTGATGTCCCCGGGGAACCTGTCTATCCTATCATTTGGGATTCTTTTCAGTTTGTAGAGCCTGAGGATGTGGACAGGATTCTCTGGAGTGTGAGACCTGCTGCTTGCCCGCTCGACCCTTGCCCGGCATGGCTAATTAGAGCTGCCCGGGGAGGGCTGACCGAGTGGACGGGGAGGGTAGTGAATGCATCTCTGAAGGTGATTGAGCGAGTGGTGGCGTCCCAGCTTCAGAGGGTTCTGGAGGAAACGGATTATCTGGACCCATTCCAATCTGGCTTCAGGCTGGGGTTCAGGACGGAGACTGCCTTGGTCGCCTTGGTGGATGACCTTCGCCAGGGGATGGACGGGGGAAGTGCGACCCTGTTAGTCCTGCTGGACCTCTCGGCGGCTTTCGACACCATCGACCATGGTGTCCTTCTGGGTCGATTGGCCGGGTTGGGGCTTGGAGGCACTGTTCTGAAGTGGTTCCGCTCCTTCCTGGCTGACAGATCCCAGAAGGTGGTGCTGGGGGACTCTTGTTTGGCACCCCGACCTCTTAGGTTCGGGGTGCCGCAAGGTTCCATCTTATCCCCCATGCTGTTTAACATCTACATGAAACCGCTGGGAGAGGTCATCCGGGGGTTCGGAGTGGGGTGCCATCAATATGCTGATGACACCCAACTTTATCTCTCCTTTCCCCCTGATTCTGAGGAGGCGGTTGAGGTCCTGGATTGCTGTCTGGAGGCAGTTGGGGGCTGGATGCGGGCGAACAAGCTGAAATTAAATCCGGATAAGACAGAGGTGCTTTTGGTTCGGAAATCCACAGCTCGGGTATTGGACTATCGTCCTGCTCTGAATGGGGTCGCACTTCCTCTGAAGGAGCAGGTTCGCAGCTTGGGGGTTCTCCTGGATTCACAGCTACACCTGGAGTCCCAGGTGGCGGCGGTGGCCAGGGGAGCCTTTGCTCAGCTTCGGCTGATCCGCCAGCTGCGGCCGTACCTGAGCTGTGCGGACCTGGCCACAGTGACCCATGCCCTAGTGACATCAAGATTAGATTATTGCAATGTGCTCTACGTGGGGCTGCCTTTGAAGACGGTCCGGAAATTACAACTAGTACAGAACGCGGCGGCTCGGGTGGTTGCTGGGGCATGTCGGTTTGACTCTGTCGAGCCGCTGCTTCGGCGACTACACTGGCTGCCGGTTCTGTTCCGGGCCCAATTCAAAGTGCTAGTTTTGACTTTTAAAGCCCTTTACGGCTCGGGTCCGGGGTATTTGAGGGACCGCCTCCTTCTATATAATCCAACCCGTACTCTTAGGTCATCTGGGGGGGGCCCTTCTGACTGTGCCGCCACCAGGAGAAGTGAGAGGAGTGGCGGCCAGGAAGAGGGCCTTCTCGGTGGTGGCCCCCCAACTCTGGAACACCCTTCCCCTCGAATTGAGAACTGCTCCCTCTCTGTTTACATTTCGGCGGGGGCTGAAGACCTTTTTATTCCAAAAAGCTTTTAATTGCTGACAGGTTGGCTGGCTGGTTATTATGATCCACGGGGCTTGTGTCTTATTTTATTTTTTAACTGTTTTTAAATTGTTTGTGTTTTTTAATCTTGATTGTTTATTGTTTAATACTGTTTTTAACTGTTTTTAATGTTAACTGTTATACTTTATTTTTATCCTTTTTAATATTGTAAGCCGCCTTGGACATCTGCCTTGGCAGAGGAAAGGCGGGGTAGAAATTTCTTAAATAAATAAATAAAATAAATAAATAAAATTGGATTTGTTTAAGGGCACAATCCTAACCAGCTTTCCAGCACTGCCACAGCTATGCCAGTGGGGCATGTACTGCATCCTGTAGTGGAGTAGTAGACATGGAGACCTCTTCAAGATAAGGGAATGTTCCCCCACCTCGGAGCTGCATTGCCCCTACCCTGGTGCTAGAAAGATAGTTAGAATTTGCGCCCTTAGTCATTTTGCTTACAGTCGCCATTTCCAAGAACCTATTTGCAACATTAAGTGGGGACTTGCTGTACTCCTATAATAAAAAGCACTTCCACAAATGAAATAGGAGCCATGTACAAGTCTACCTGCATGATGACTGTACACACTGGCAAACTGTCTGCCACACACAGAGGAAAGACATGGTCAATCGGTTTCCCAACGATGGCAGTGAAATACAAAACAGTAACTCTCTAACATTTATTTATTTAAAGAATTTGCATCCCGTCTTTCTCCTGATAAGGGCAATCAAGCCAGCGCATTGCCATTTTCTGTCAGTAAACATAACAAATGTACCCTAACCCTTACAAATAAATACCACCTTAAACTAACAGCATGAAACGTTTGGCTCTGTGCAGAAGCAAAAATACAAGAGTGCAAACTATTTAAAATAACTGACTTGACAATAAAACTCAACTCCACCCAGCAAAAGAAGGCACACGGCATTGCTTCTGGGGACATAAGAAGGCCTTTACCACCTAGTATCTTTTTAAGTGGCTTTGAATGTCATCACATGTACCAAAAAGTAATGAATCCTTGATCTGGATTGAGAAATGAACTAGTAAGAATTCCATAGCAGTACTACCATTGCTTATTCAAATTTGTATCCTATTTTTTCTCTACAGCATGACATAGGTAGTCACGGGCTATCCCATTTTATTACAGTGTGTATATTTGATGTTAATATAAGAATTAGCATTTATGAAGCAATAGTTCTGAGCGTTCAAAGCACTTTATAGTGATTCAGTCATAGTTATGCAATGCCAACCCCATAACCCACTGCAGAGGACTTTCTTGCCCAAGGCCCCTTAATGAATTGTCAGCTGGGACTTCTTGGGTCATTGCTCAGGCTCTTGGCCATTACACTGATAAACTGCAACCATATGGCTTGGGCGCTTGCAGACTTGTAAACAGGTTCAGTTGTTTCCATAGCCCCCAACACCATAAATAGGGTAATACACCCAAAAGACATTTCTTTCAGAACGTGTTCTGAACGTGTTCTGTTCAGTCAGAGAAGAGAATGCTCTTCTGCTGGGAAGGTGGCAGAAGACACAGACGCAAAAAATTACTAGCATGTAATTTTAGCTGTTCTGAGTTTTAGGGAGTATGTTATGGGGTTTGGTTGGGAGGGAGAGTTCCCTTACACCTCTTCCATTTCACCTATAAATTCCTAAAGGTGGGCTTCTGATTTGGGCCTGAATGCTTTGGAATAGTAATAAAAAGAGTTGTAAGGTAACTTCTATCAGCTAAGCAAATAATACAAGAGTTTCAAGGAAGGTCAAGCCTGCATCAGCAAACATATGATCCAGAAAACAGTACTTTCATTTATGGCACAATCCTTCCCCCCCCCAATAACACATCTTCCACCATTCTGCCTCATTGACAGAGCATGAGCTACATGCAAAGGTTGCGGGGTGCATCAACAACAGGTAAGTAAAAACAGTTTTCATTTACCTTCTGGTAGGCCACCTGGCCACCAGTGGGTCTCCTCAGACCTACGCCAACTATTCTGCTGGCATAAATCTAAGGAGAGAAATGGGGCAGGTTCAGGCCAGTAAAGGGGCTAGGATCCAGCATGCATTGCTCATGATATCCATCATCATAAACAACCCATAGATTGGGCTGCTAGTCTCAGGATATATACAGTATTGCATATTCTATTTTCTATTTTCTATTTTCTACATGCTGAAATAAGTATATAGATGAAGTCCACAACACATATATTTACAACTATCATAAATTCAACCACTATAATTTTTCCAATATTCCAATTGTCAGAGCATCACAACAAAGGATAAACCCTGATTGTATACAATAGTTTATGTATGCAAGACCTTCTATCACCTTGATGACTCACATTTATTATGGCAGAAGCTCTTGTGGGCCAAAGCCTACTTTGTGAGATCTAGCCAATAGTTAATCAGTGACCCATACTCCAGCACTCTTAAACTGGAGAAAGTTGCTAGGCAACCAATTTTTATTCCAATACCTGTGAAAGCGAATAATGTAGTGGGCAAAGTCAACAAAACGTGTACGTGTACGTCTGTGCAGGCGTGAGTATATGACAAAATTAATTATGATGAACTTGGACATAAACCCCTAAGATTCCATTTTCAAACATTAAAAGGTATGTTATAATATCGTCAAAAAATCTCTTTGTGTGTGCATGTGTGTGTTTGTATATACAGAGTTGCAAGCTACAAATGTAATTCTGAGCCATTTCCATGCATACTATTATACCAACTGTTCCTTCATATAATATCCAACACGAAGCATCTGCAGACTAACAGATTTCAAGGACGTTCGAAAGGAGCACTGCACTACTACACTCCCAAGCATTGCAAACCCACATAAGAGGAGCAGAGTCAAGGATTGCATGCATATGGGTGTGCACAAGGGACAAATCTGTTAAACGTATACATACCCATGAAATAATCTTTAATCACTTAGAGTGCAATCCAACCCAGCGCCGGAATGGCAAGACCAGCCAGTCAGTGCCATATCTGATGCTGGGTTGGGGAGGCTGGCGCCTCCCTGCGGCAAGGGAACATTTGTTCCCTTACTGTAGGGGAGGCTCCAGCCTCCCCTATGCGCTCCTCGGATCTGCACCTGCTAAAGAGCAGGCGCAGATCCAAGGAGACCACGCGGCCCAAATCGGGTCCGTGCAGCCTCTCCAACGGGCCTAGGATTCGGCCTTATGACCAAATTCAACACCCGCCTGTGTCCCGCCCTCTGCCTCCCTCCCTCCAATCCCTGGGGCTCACTGTCAGCAAGGGAGGTGCTGCGCGGGCGCTACAGGGCTGGCGCTGCCAGCAGTGCTGGCCCTGTGGTCTTAGCGCCGACGCAGGGGGGGCTGCTAGGTGCCCCCACGTCGGTGCTAAGCACCAGATAGGATGGTGCTGCCCATGTAGGATTGACACTCACTCTCACTCTCACTCACACACACACACACACACACAGCGCAATCCTATACTGTGCTGGAATAGCAAGGCTGGCCAGCCAACACCATATCCCAACGCAGTATAGTGGAGACTGGAGCCTCCCCATGGCAAGGGAACATGCACTCCCTTACTGTAGGAGAGGCTCCAGCCTCCCCTCTGCACTCCTTGGATCTGCACCTGCTAATATAAATAGATCCGAGGAGACGGCGCAGCCCAAATCAGGGTCAGGGAGCCTCCCGATCGGGCTTAGGAAGCAGACTTACAACCGCCTCCCAAGCCCCCCCCAGTGCCCCCCCCAACCCCCCCCCCTCCCCCGCCAATCCACGTCCCGGAACGGATCCTCCCTCGCGCCAACTGGCTTCGGTCGGCGAGAGAGATGCTCAGCGCAGACACAGCAGGGCCAGCGCTGCCTGCAGCACCAGTTCTGCTGCTCTAGCACTGACATGGGGGTGCCCATCGGCACTCCCGCGTCAACACAAGTGATGTCGCGCCAATGCTATGACATAGAGTTGGTGCGATGGGCAGTGCAGAACTGCGCTCACACACACACACACACACACACACACACACACTTTACATTGGAATTAAACATTGGAATTAAAGAAGCTTGAAGTCCTGATACGTCAAAAATATCTGATCCTAGCTCTCATCTGATGTTCAAACAACTGGTGATGCTGGCAGGAAGAGAAACTAAAGCATGAGCTTTAAGAAAAGCTCATTATCTCTTTGTTGTCCACTGTCCTTTCGTGGGACTAAGGTTTAAAGGAAATGAATCCCTTTAAATGGTCAACAGTTGTTAAAGCCTGTATCAGACCACTATTTATAAATTCTCCTCTATGACTAGTTCAACGAAGTCAAATATTAAAGTAGAACGTATGCAATGCACAAATGTAACTGAAGTTAACGAAAATGTAGCTACAACAATTCATCGAGACATCTTTGTTAACATTTTATATTTTTCCCCAACATCCCTTATCTTATGAGATGCCACCACCGAGCATTATTACATAAGGTATATCATATGCATGAGCAAATGTCATCCAGACACTGCCGACTTGTCGATTGTCTTTTAAGCACACAGCTGGATAGCAAAACGAACATGGTTTCCTTAAAACCACCAAAAACCTGTCAGCCCTCATCACATGCTTTGCAACACACCTTCCCAGACCCATCAGAAGGCAGACTGTGCAAAGGGAAGATGGCCTCACAGAAAATAGCAAGGCATAATTCATTTGCGGTGCCAAGAAAACTGAAACAGGGGCAGGAAAAGGAAGCCCCAAATTAGGACCAAGACTGAATTCAACCATACATTTCCATTACTTCTGTGTTGTGAATAGTGTTAGCACGTGCTTTAGCCAGTTTTAACACATGAACATGCACAATACTAAGAAGGCAATCCTAACCTGGATTTAGGCTGGCACAGTTAGGCCAGCAAAGTTTGGCCAGAACAGGGAACACCGTAAACTATGTTTGGACCACTCTTGGAGAGGCCAGCATATAGATGTTCACCATCCTACCCTACTCTGAGAGTGGTCCAAACACCCTTGTCCCTTGTGCCGGCCAAACACTGTTGGCCTAACTGCAGGTTAGGATTGCAGTCTTAGAGTTACATTTTTCAAGGATGCAGGCTCTGAGGAAAATAGAAATTCCAAATAAAAGGAAATATTGTACTGGGCACCCATAAAGGCATAAATGCATTAAATAATTTTTTGATGCAGCTAAAATTGGGCTGCAATCCTAATCACACTTATTAGTGTGCAAATCCCATTGAATTCCACGAAATGTATTTCTGCGCAAATACTTTTGAGCTTAGGATTGTGCCATTTGCCTCCTCCTCAGGATCTTCAAGAGTTGACAAGTACAGATATTGTGTTACTGCTATAATGCATTGCTGTGGGGCTTCCTTTGAAGATGTCTTGGAAACAGCTGTTGGCAACTTAGCAACTGTATCCTGCACTAACTGGGGCTGGGCATTTTGTGTAACTCTCATCAGTGCCTAAAAAGTATTCCAACAGCTCACAGCTTATTTCCAAGCCCAATTCAGTGGGCTGGTGCTTACCTTTACAGGTGGCATGAACAACTCAGCTGCCACTCAAAATATTTGCATGACTGGGGACCAGCCTCTTTTCTTGTCAGCCAATCTCTGGCTTCTCATTAGTCCAGAAGTTTTCCCTTCTAACCTTTGAAATTTGGAAAAAGTCACACTTACAGATTTTTTTATTTGCCCAGGTTTTTTTTAAACATCTGGGAGCTGTAATGTTACTTCTCTGCTATTTTATTGATTGTGGTTTTATTGCAATCTTACTGCATTCTTGCAGCAGATACAGACCTGAAAATATTTATTGAAGGACAGTCTACACATTTAGAAGATAAATAAGATGCTGCATTGCACATTTCTTACACAATATAGACTTTCTACGATTGAGAAAGGTAAAAGTGGAATAGAAATTGATCTGCATTTGTAGGGGAAATAGAGTATCATATTATACATTATACTAAAGGTGGCTTTGTTGGTGTATACATAAGGAGTCACAGGCCCAACCCTATCCAACTTTACAGCACCAATGTAGCTAACAATGCAGGCCCAAGAAAAGGAACCTTCCCTTACCTTGAGGAGGCTTCTGTGACTGCCCCCCTCTCACTGTAAGATGCAGCACACACCCCAGTGGCACAACTGCATCAACACTGGAAAGTTGGCTAGGATTAGGCCCACAGTCAATACAAGCTTACAGACAAGTGATGCATGTGTTTGTCACATTCACATATTATGCTTTCTGATGTACACCTACCGGTAACGTATGTAAGGTCAGAAGAGGCATAAAAGTAAGAACAGGGAAGGATTCTTATCCCATAGGCTTTCTGTCCCATTTTCTCTCGAGATCTAGAGATCAGAGAGATAACGCCAGCTCTAGAGATTGGACAGATCAGTACCAAACCTTGAAAGCATAGAGCACTAAAATTATGTATTTTTCAAGGAAACCTATAAGTTCACCAACTAATCTTCCTTTGGTATTGGCAACATGGAATAAGAAAGGACTTTAACAGATAAGAGCAGCCATGCATCAAATTAAAATAAAAGGCATTCACACACACACACACACACACACACACACACACACACACACACACAGGTGGCAAGGAACAAATTATTTTACAAACAGTGTGTTACTTTCATGTAAAATAATGCTACCCAACATAACATATACTAAAGCAGATGAAAAAGATGAAAACATTTTAAGAATTAAAGCCACAAAAAAGCGCTGCGCTCCATGTTGCCATGGTAAATATTTTACTACATGTCGAGATCATTACATTTTTCTAGAAAATCTATTGCTGGCTCTGGTATTCCCTTCTCCTCAGTGCCAGTCTGCATTTCTCTCAGCACAACCGATTCCAACCCTTACTCTAAAACTGTCACAACAACCTGCATGTGGCCAACAACGAAAAATAAAGTTCACATTAATCCACTTCTCTTCTTCTTTACACAGATTACTCCTCTGAGCTGTGAGACCCTTAGTTTGATGTGTGCAAGCTCGGATTTAGTTTGTAATATAACCACATTACGCTATACAATCAGCGTGCTTCTTGTCCTCGAGCAATGTGAAATTTTCAGGAGAGTTGTAGAGAATCTGGTCAAGCGGAAAGCCCCATCTGCTCATTTCAAAATTGGAGTTTTAAAAGCATTTTTCAGTTCACTTGCTAAAAATAGATCTGAACTGGCATTTAGGCCCATGTTTAAAAGGCACTTAATTGAACCTCAGCTAGTTTCAGGGATCACAGTGTGAAAACTAATATACACACACTCACATACAGTATACTTGTGTATATATATGGGATCACTTCAAGATCCTGCCTTTTTCAATAGATACATAACAGTGCAATCTTATGTGTCTACTCAGACATAAGCCTCATCTTACTTGAGTTCACTCTACTACTAGGGAAGTATGTATAGAATTGCAGCCTAAATTGTTCTTGCTGGACAAATAACCTGCCAAAATTTCAGTAAGAATAAAATGAGAATATCCAACAGAAAATATCTCATTTCTTAAAAGAATAAAAAAACCTGTATAGCATCACAGAAATGTAAAGCCCAGTCCTTTTGGGCTCACATACAGACAAGAGGTGGGTAGTCACCCTGCACAGCCGGTTTATTCTCGTTAGGGCTTTTACATTCATCAGGATGTTCCATCACACACTTCCAAGTTACAACCAGGTCACAGGACAAATGTCAGTGCCTTTCCCCTGTCCCTCTTCTCCCCCTTGATACCCCAAGGGGGCTGGCTAATCCTGCAGGGCCTCTGGTAACTGAATTGGGCGCTGAGCTAGCCTTGGGGTGCTGTAGTGGGACCCATGATCTGGGGTGTCTGGCTGCAGGATATGTGGCTAGTTGGGTGTCCAGATGGGGCCGGGCTTCAGGGTTCCTTTCCCTCATATTCCTTTTGGCCTCATCTGTGGGGATCCCAGGGTCACCTTAGTGGGCTGGATCACTCCCCTAGGGGTGCGACCCCTCTGCCCTGCTCCTCCCCTTAGGGCTGGGGCAGCAAGCTGATAGCTGACAATGTATCCAGCCCTATGGAAACAGAAACAGAGAAGCTCCTGCATGTTTGCTCTTGAGTACCTAACTGCTCTTGAGTTTGCTCTTGAGTTTGGGAACTACTTCTGTATTTCCTTAGAAGCAGGGAAGTACCAAGATGCATTTTATTATTGCACCCAACATTCCTTTAAAGTCAGTGGCCAAACTTGTGCTAAATGCAACGGAATCAGAATTCCGTTCAATGACATGCAGTAAACACAACAATACAGTACTTTGCAGTTTAGAAAAACCCAGATGGAGAAGACAAAGGAGGCTTCTTTGTTGTAAAGGCACCCCCTTTTCCCCCCAGTATGACCTTCAATATTCATCAGCCTTTCAGACTAATGTTGGGGGAGGAAATATTCCTGAGGCGACAAGCTAAACTACAGAACTAGACTTGGAGGCTCCAACACTGACAAGGTTATCACTCTGAAAAGCAGGGGGCAAAACAGACCATCTGAATACACATCTGATTTAAGAGCCCTGGGTCAAAATTATGTGCATAGTGGAACCATAGACGGGGCATTCTTTCCTAAGTTATGAGAATTGAAGTGCAATGAACCCATCATTTTCAGCACATATACTTTGAATATGTTGTAGTCATTTCTTTCAAAAGAGTTATCATCATTTGAGCAAGGTATGTTCTCTGTGCCAAACAGGAGCATGCAGCAAGTCAGTGGACAATGGTACAGGACTATTTGTAGTCTAAACTGAGATCAAATGGGGGATACAGTAGTTGGCTTCTCGGCTTTAGCATAGATGGCTGAAAAAAGAGCTTCATTTTGCAGCAAAGACAGTGAAATGAACTAGTTTTTCCTCTTCCCATGAGGAAGTGATCAGTAGTTCAAAAGAATATTTTACCCAATTTGAAGAGATGGGCAGCCCTATCCTTCACCCCATAGAACGATGCAGCAGTGTCAAAATGCTCTCTGCTGCATCCTGTGAGGAAAAGAAGGATATAGCAGGCGCCTCTGCCACCATTTCCACTCCCAGGACTGGTCCACCTATCTCCCCATCCTACCCCCCAATTACATCCTCCATCTCCTCCTCAGTGCCCCTATCAGCCTGCAGGGACCTTATCTTCTCCAGCGGGTGCAGGTCTTCAAATGGCACCAGCAGGCCAGCTCTGGGACCACCAATAGCAGTGGTTCCCAAACTATGGGCCTGTGGCCCACCAGTGTGTGTCAACCCACTTTTTGGTGGTTCGTGAAACTGACGAGGTAGATTAGACTATGTGCATCAAGGATTAAACAATCTGATACAGTGGCGGGGGGGGAGGCACTGCTGTCCAATCACTATTATAGCCACAAATGCTTGAGTGGTTGGTAAAGTGGACCTTTTTTTTAAAGATGAGGCCTGATGCTAAAAAGTTTGCGAACCACTGAGTCATTGAGCCATTTAATTCCCCCATTCCCATTGTATTCTGTTTGAGGCATCCAATACCCAAAGCAAATTTGGAATTCGGACCCAAGTACACATTTCAATAAGTTAATCAAAAGGTTAGAAGCTTGTAGAGATCTGACATCAGAACACTGCATATTAAATTGTTACATAAAATAATAGTTCACAAAGAAACTTGTGAAAGGGTACAAAGGTCTGGGGAGGAGGGAGAACAGACAGGGATTTCCAGCAATCAGTATACTGGGACATCATCATCTCTGATATCTAGCTGTTTCTGTGTGGCAAAAGTACTGATGCTATTAACAGCCACATACCAATTAAAAATTTTAAAAAATGAAATTCTTCCCAACATGGACATCCAGTTATGGAGAAAAGGATCACCTGCTGATGATGCATAAGATGCAGATATTAAAAGCACCAATTATTAACACATTCACCCAGACTAGAAGATATGCCTACTGTTAGTTAATGCATAGGCTGCATATTTGGTAGAGCCATAAAAATCACATTTTTTTTCTGCCAATTAAAATGGAATTTAGTTGCAAGGATAAAATCGGAAAGCAGGAAGCCAATAAAAAATGGTCTGTAGTAGCAGCATTCAAAGTAGCTGAATAGGTAGCAGATTTTATAAGAAACTAATATTCCATAAAACTATCAATCCTGTCTCTTTTGAGAAACCACTCCAAAGATTATATACTGTATAAACTCTAAAGGCGGTCACCTGGCAAGTCTTTAGAAACATCATCAACACTTTATTACCCAAGCTGGTTCCTCCCATCCAAACAGGCTGACAACACAGCAGATTTACACTTGGGAGAAATAATGGCAGACTGCTTTCATGGAAGCTCTATGTTCATGCAATTTCACAGAGGTTGGAATTATCGAGACCAAATTATCCTCCACCGTCTTGTTAAGGGTCTGGTGGATGGACATTTCCAGCAACCATAGCAATTTACTAGCCAGGATTTCTCACAAATAATTGCTTCTCCACTTCTGCGGTGAGAGATACAGGAGAGGAAAAGCCCATTGCTTCCTGGAAACAAAAAGATCTGTTACAGATAAGAAAGGAAGGTTGGGTGTCTGCCCTTGCTGTACAAACAGGTCCCGATACCTCTGCTTATAGACAGATCTGCTGTCTCAATTCCTCCCACAGTTTCAAGGACAGCTTTAATATAACCATGAGAAGGGAAGAAGATTTGCAACGGACACTTTGATGGTACTATCCCTGCTTTCACCAAGGCAATGCTGACTGCTACTCACAAAGAAAAAAATAAGAAGCAAGTTTCATTAGATGCAGACAATGCAAATGATTAGACCCGGTTTTCCAATTGTAGGCTAGTCACCAAGGAAGTGCGGGATACATGTGCTTTTCAAAGAGTAGGGGAAGGTTTTGACATTACTCCTACATCTATGGCATGATTCAATTTAACATTGATGGCTGGTGTCTCAAATTTAGTGAGAGAGACAATTGTATTTTCCGGTTCATCCACCACCCTACCATATAGGCAACACACAAACAAATGGAGATGCAATTCCATTCCACTCCTACCTATTCTCCCATTTACACAGTAGAGAACTGTGTATATAGAGAACACAGTATAAGAGAACTTATATTTTCTCAATTCCATCTCACATGTCATAATTAAGGACCCCAGCACTGGATGCTGGTAACCCCTCCCATCCCCAGTGGCAGCAAAATATGGAGGATGACATTGCTTCCTTCCCCCATTCCCCACCCCTTAAAGGGGCAGGGAGAAGTGCTTCCCTGGCTGGTGGGTCACATAACTGCTGACATAACTCATTGAAATTGCAACTTGAACAGTGAATGAACTGCAGAGAGCAAAGCACTCAACTGTAAAGGTAAAGGTTTCCCCACGACCGAATGGTCTAGTCGTGGGGGCGGTGCTCATCTCCGTTTCAAAGCCTGTAGAGCCGGCATTTTGTCCGAGGACAAGCTTCCGTGGTCATGTGGCCGGCATGACTCTATGCTGTAGCACACGGAACGTCCATTACCTTCCTACCAAAGTGGTCCCTATTTATCTACTTGCATTTAGGTGCTTTCGAACTGCTAGGTTGGCAGGAGACTGTACAGGATAGCAAACTCAAGGTTGGATTGGGATTATAGGAGATGGGATGATAGGGGATGAGGCAAAAAGAGAACCCCAGGTAGGCTCTTCAAAGCTGCAGTCCCGGATGCCACATGGGTTCGAAAGGAAGGTGTTGCTTTTTTTAATATTAGCAAAACCTAACCTAAGCAAGGGTAGATATTCTAGCTAGGGCCAATCAGTCATTCATAACCTGTTAAGAAACAGTAAGGCCAAATTGGTTGCACACAGAATATAAATGAATATTAACATTCATTTATAGGTATTCATTCATTTCCCTTTATGAATATAGAAGGGAAAATTAAGGCAGTTCTCGGTGTAGAAGCTGGGGGGCGGGAAATATAACACACAAGCAAAATGCCCGCTTGGCTGTAAAGCCCTCCGATCTTTAGACTCCAGGTTCTGTGGTTTCAACAGTGTCTGCTTTGAAACCTAGGCAGCCTGTATTATAATTTAATATATAGATGGAAACTGAAGTACAGCAGCTTTCTTGTCATTTCAGTGTATATTAACATTAATGCACACATGACTTCCAAGAAACCCATCTACTATACAAGTTGGCTGTTGTATTTTTTTTCCCCTCTCTCACACAGAGCTGCATTTACTGACAAGGATATTGTGGATATTTGCTTGCCTTTCTGAGCTGGAGTTTGTCATAAAACTTTTCCAGCGTTGTAGGATGCACTTAAATGAGAGTAAAAATTGCCCACTTGCCACAGCCTACAACAGCAGAGTTTTGCTGAATGGAATGTTAATAAAAACAACCACGAGGATCTCCCTCCTACCCAGGAATAGTGAAGGAATATTATTTGGTATCAGAAATTCAAGTAGCTACATTGATTGAGGCCCAAATCCTAACCAACCTTCCAGCACTGACCTAGCTGTGCCAATGGGGCATGTGCTGCATCTTGCAGTGGAGTAGTAGACCTCCTCAAGGAAAGCGAATGTTTGTTTTCTTCCTCAGAGCGGCATTGGCCTCAACCCTGGTGCTCGAAAGTTGGCTAGGATTGCACCCTGAGAGAATTTACAGTCTGATATTTCTTCAGTACCCGTAATCAACTCTCGTAGTAAAAAATGGTTCAGAGGACTAGGT
Source organism: Lerista edwardsae (assembly GCA_029204185.1). Classification (NCBI taxonomy): domain Eukaryota; kingdom Metazoa; phylum Chordata; class Lepidosauria; order Squamata; family Scincidae; genus Lerista; species Lerista edwardsae. The sequence goes on along the minus strand of JAJKFI010000029.1, from coordinate 5,037,558 downwards.
GACCATTGTGCTAATGTTGAATGTATAGCTGTCAAAATACTGCAAAATACTGTATAGCTATCTCTGTTACCTATTCTATATGTTACAATACCACTGATCAGCAATTTTCAGCCTCTCTCAACTCACAACACACTGACAAGACACTAAAATCAGCACACCATCAGCTTTTTGACTACTGACAAAGTACACCACACTGCTGGCTGGGGGCTCACATCCCCCAATGACCCTACTAATAAATGACGCTCCCCCAAATTCCTGTGGCATACCTGTGGACCATTCGCAGCACACCCATATGCTGTGGCTCACTGGGGAAAAACGGCTGCCATTTTGCAAGGTTGTTTTATCATATTGCCCTGAGGACAAAATGGTGGTCCAAGCTAACGAGAGATTGTTAGATTGTAAGTCTGAGACACCAACCAGGGCACTGTAATCGCTTGGATGTGCAGCAAGACGCCAGGAATACCAATTCCAGATCTAACTCATACTATTGCTGCACTGTTTTATATCTTTTTATAGTCATTTGTTACTCACTATTTATCTTGGGCTTCAAAACATTGGTCCAGAAGGAAGCGCCAGGTTGCTGGAAGCCCTGGGCTAGACCTCTCCATAGTGCCAGTACAGTGTCCACCCATGATGGCACACCAGACACTACCTCTGCCACTCATACTGAAAGTTTCAGGAGGCAGTCTGGCCAGGTGGGTCCTTCGATGAGCTCCTGCCCAGTGTCCAGCCTGGGCAATGCCACCCCTTTCTGAAGTTCTTGCACACCCAGGCTATTCATAATGCATACCTCCATTTTTACTCCTGTATTCACAAATCATGTTTAGATTAGCAAGTGTTCCCATGCAGGGAACCGAGAACTGTTGTGCCTTGTTTTGAGTGTGCTTTCTTGGTTCAAAAACAGTATTGGTTTATGTATTACATAACACAACATCAAAGCAAGAAAACAACAAGAAAACCCACATCTATGAAACAGGCAAGCAGAGGATAGCCACACTCCACAAAAATGGCATCAGTCCCTTTGTGCTACAAATAGGTTATAGTATAGTATGAGATCATCATTATGTAAGAGAGCTTATATAACTATACATCCAAAGACTCTGAGAAAGTACATATTGCTGTAACAGAAAAAACAGAAAGCAAGGAACAAGGGGACAGGGGGAAGTGAAATTTTAAAAAGTGAAATAGCTGAACAGGCTATTGCATTCACACATACCTAAATGAGCCCTTTCCCCTATTTATTGTCACAAGGAAAAAGTTTGCAGGAAAAAATGATCCACAACTACAGGCTCCTTCACTTAAGAATTCTGATAAATGCCCCCATCTTTACACCTATTGTACATTCTTTTTTTGTCTAGAACAAGAAGTTATAAGATTCCATGTTTGGCAGCTAATTTCATATCCAGATGGACATTGTCATGATATACCAGAAATAGGGCATCACTGAACACTCCCCAGAATAGGCGTAAACTCAGATTAGTCACAGTGCCAGCACGTCCCTGATTTCATCAAGCAATCTAGGTTCAGTACTGTACAGACATCGTTGCTAATCATGATTAGCACAACCCACAGCACTCCACAGTGGGGTGACTACGCACCTTCCTCCACCGCAGTCACTGTCCTCCACAGGAACGGGGCTGCAGCAAAGAGCAGTTCAGCCAGCCACTCTTAGTCACTTTCCCACCTCTACCCCCTAGCCACCTGACTCCATTGCAGGAACAAAGCCGCAATACTGCTGGCGTTAAGGCTCTTAGGATTGGGCCTTCAGAGGAGGTGGGGTGGAACTGCTCTGGTCATGTAATACAGCAGGGAATACAGCAGTATTCCATGAAAATACTGGGCCAAATTCCCCCCCCCCATATAAAAAGGTAGCTGACATTTATTAAATGTGTGTCTGCATTCAAAAAGTGCAACTGTATTAAAGTATTTAATAGTGCAGATATTAAGAGAAACAAACCCATACTTGGTAGCTATAATTTCAGAATTAAAGAATGGTCACCTTGAACGGTTTTGAATGCTCCTCTAATGCACAAAACACCCCAACTGATTACAGTTACGTTCAGTGATGTCATTCAGGGGGAACAGGCCAGAACAGGCATTCCGAATCCTAATGGGCTCCGTGGCTGCTTCCGGGGTTTGTTTGTTTTTTCCCAACATTTGAATTTGAACTCAAAAGTGAGTTCCTGTTCCTAAATCATTTGAATGACACCACTGGTTACGTTTGTCAACATGTTACCCATAAATAAGCCAACCTCTCTGAGAAGAACCACATCTTTCCATGAAACACATTGTACAAATACATTTCCATTAAAAAAAAAAAGATGCTTGGTGTTTGTTTTTAGACATACAGGTTGACACAATGTAACTATAAAAATTATAGAACCACCATAACGGCTAATCCACAATTTAAGCCTCTAACTGAGCATGACAAATAAGGCCAAATATTTGTAACAACACTTTATCTTAATACCATGCACTTTTAAAGAGAACTAGCCATCACAAGAAAACTCTTCAAAGCACCTAAGCCACATTAAAAAAAAAAAAAACCAGTCTGAAAATAAAGTATATTAACTTTAACTAGTACTCAGTCTCATGGTAGCTTTAAAAAAAAAAAAAAGTAAGCTTTGCTTTTAGTCTCAAACTGCAATTCACAAATCAATGGGCAGCCCAATCCTAGCCTGCATGGGAGCAGGCAGGCTGGCCGGCCTACACTGCATCCTACACAGGGTAGAAGGCAGCTGGAGCTCACCACTGGGCAAGGGTACGACTGCCCTATGGGGTTGCTCAGACTGCCAGCAAAATCACTGGCGCAAGTCAGAGCGGCCCAGACGGGGGCCAGGAGGTCCATGGACAAAGGTTAGGATCCGGCCCCATCAGGACTCCAATCCCTCCCTCGGCCAGTCAGCCTGCCTTTGACCTGGGCTAGCCCATACCTTCAACACAGTGATGTCATTCAGGGGGAACGGACCAGAACGGGCATTCCGGATCCTAACGGGCTCCGTGGCTGGTTCTGGGTTCCCAACAAGCGCCAATCAAAAGTGAGTTCCTGTTCCTAAATCATTTGAACGACACCACTGCTTCAACACCAGCACAACAGCTGGCGCAGACAATCAAATGAGGTGGAGCTGTGGGAGGGATGTGAGACAGATGAGGAGTCAATATACACCATATCCTAAACCCCAAATCAGCCAAATGCTACATCGATGTCAGAACTGGCACAGGAATTTTAAAAGCCACAGGAAACATTGGGGAAGGGGGAAAAAAACACCAGAAAAATCTCAACTCCCACCACTCTTCCTTATGAAGTATTCATTCCAACTCAGAGTCCATGTGTTGCTGATGCCACTGCCTACGTCTTGCTCTGCTCTCTGTATTTTTGTTTGCTCTCCACAGGCAGCTATTCAACAGGGGAAGAGGTCACAGAATGCTCCACACGACCAATCATGCAGGCCACAAGGGAAGCCGGCAGCATGCCTGGCAGCAGTGGCCAGTGTCGTCCCAGCTGTTCCTCTGTGGGGTTGCTGACCTATTAGTTCAAATCAGGCCCCTGCTGCTTTGCAAACTCCATGACAGGCAGTGAATTAATAGGTGCAACTTGACCTCACTGACACCTGCTGCTTGGCTATCTGCCGGGCAATGTGCAAAGGGATAAAAACTCTGCTGGGAGAAGATGGTTGGCAATCATATTGTCAATCCTCTTTCAGATGAGATTCCGTCTTTGAGACTGCAACAAACATTTTGACCTGATCGTGCTTGCTGTTACTTCTTTAGCACATAGGCTAACCCTAACCCTTCTCTCCACCTCATATCAGTTGTTTTTAGTCTTCTTAGCTGGTCTCAGTGTGGACTCTGCAAGGAAGTAAAGTGGAGCCTTTCTTCTACCCAGGCTCAGGGTCTGCAGAATCCTAATTATACCACTCTCTCAGGCTTCAGTTGCAAGGGGGAAGCCCCTCATTGATCACAACTCACCTGTTTTCTGCTGCCACCATATGCGAAGTCGGCAGTTCCAAGGGAGACGGCAGCATAGAGAAAACTTTGCCCAGGGTGCTGTGCAGCAGGGGACAGCAATTATACAAAGGGTGCGGGATTCCCTTTGAGATTATGCAAAGGGCTCAGTCTCAGATTAGCTGGTAGCTCATAATGAGGGCCAGGTAGGAATTCTTTGCTGTCATCCAAATTGGCCATGGACAGCAGTTTTGTCACCTACCCCAGACTGGCAAGTTAGGGACAATCTGCTCAGCAGGTTTCATATTTTAAAAATTGGTCACTTGTGTTTAATAACATGGCCTAAGTTAAACCCAAGTCACAGTCGGGTGTCTGGTGTTCATTGGTGGGGGGAGGGGAAGGGTAAATAGACTACCTCATAATGACAGGTGCAGAGGAGTAACAACAAGATGCAGACATCTTGTTTTCTTGGGTGTTCCCTGAGGCATCTCGTGGGCCCTTGTGAGATACAGGAAGCTGAACTAGATAGGTCTTTGGCCTGTGTGAGCAGGGCTCTTCTTATGTTCCCTTGTGATCCACCTCAGTGCCTCCCCACTTCAAAACTGGTAAACCTCCCACAAGGCACAGAAAACACTTGTATGCTTATTTCACATTGTTCCCTTAGGAGCGGGCAGCCATCTTTCTTTTGTCTGCTGTCATTTAAAAGATATTTTGTGAGCTGTACCAGCTTGGGGCATCCAACACTAATTGCAAGAGCTGTTGTGCATTATTCCTGGGGACTCCCAGGCAGGGAAACATTCTAGCAATATCCACATTAGACCTGGACCGGCTCCTGGACCGGCTTCCACCCCCCTCCCCTCCCACAACCCTCCTTGGTTCACCTTAGCTGCATTTCTCTGGCCACCGGCATTGAGGGTGGGTAGGTGTGGCAATTGGTTCCTTGCATATCAGGCAAACGTTTGGCTGCCATCCTACGAGCGGTGGGTTGTCTCAGACTCTCCATGAATAGTACTAGAATTACTGGGGGGGGGACTACATCTACAAGGAGTTGCTTGGGCTCTTGTACTAGACAGGGACATAGGGCCGCTATAGCAAGGGCATCAGTGCAACTTTGGCATAGGATTGCACTATTAGATGGTATCCTACACATATGCACCTAGGAGCAAGTCTCATTGTAACTAACATATGGTTATGTTAGGAATCATAATTTTACCTTTATTATTTTCTGTCTGTTTATGCCATGCCCTTACATTATAATCATAATATAAACCTTGCTGGCAGACAACATTGCCGCCAGCCTTTCTTGCCAACATCAGCTGATGCCAGTTTTGCATTACGGACTATTTCTCTGGGAACCATGATACATAAAATGGACAACATGGCATTGCTTTGCTGAAACATGGGCCAAGCCTCCAATCCCCTTGAATGGGCTTCCCTTCCAAGTCACACACCCTAGGAGGAAAATGATAATCACGTTTGTGCAACCTCCTGTTTCCAATGAATGCAAGTCTGTAGCCTTGCCAATATACCTCCTGGCTGTATTGTCTCCACTGAGTGCAACCCTGCTATGTAATCACTGCATTCGTGCCTGTATTTCCACACTCTTTGAGAAATTGGCCTAGTTTGGAGTTGCATCTGCTTTTCAGGGCACAATCCCAACCTGGAGTTCAGCTGGCACAGTTAGGCCAGCAAAGTTTGGCCAGCACAAGAGCTATCGTAAGGAGTGTTTGGACCACTCTTGGAATCAGGGAGGGTGGCGCACATCTGTGTGCTTTCCACTCTGACTCCGAGAGTGGTCCAAACATACTTTACAGTGTTCTTTGTGCCGGCCAAACTTTGCTGGCCTAACTGTGCCAGCTAACTCCAGGTTAGGATTGCGCCCTCATTCATTTTCATTGTAACCTTCTGGATCAACTAATCGAGCAGCTAATCGAGCAACTCTGTATAACAGTATTAAGGCTTTCAACCATGTAGAAATGTCTTCCCTCACATTGTATGCCAGACAGTGGCATCCCAAGTATGTGCACCACTGGGGCCCATGTCATCCTCTGTGGCGTGCAATACCCCCATACTTACCAGAACAATGATGTACCACCTGGAAGTGATTCGGTGATGATACAATGATATCAGTGTGATCGCACGCCCCACCAAATTGCTTCTGGGATGGCTATTTTCCGCTATCTGCAGCTTCAGGGAGGTTGGGAAGGCCATCCGCTGCCAAGCACAGCACTGTACCCCGTGGGGCAAGGAAGGCAGTCAAAGGTCTCCTTGGCATAAGGAAGAATCCGTTCCTTCGCCCTGTGTCGGGTCCTGGCAGCTCCTATAGGTTGATTTGAATCTGCAGCAGCTCAATTAATGTTGCAGAACTGAATAGATCCATGCAGGGCTTTCAGGTGGGGGAATAGGATCTGGTGGTAGTCTCTGCTACCCTCTCCCCCACTCTACCGGGCTTGGACTCCGCTTCTTGGGCCCAGTTTCTCACCCTCTCTGCCTTCCCCCCAGCCTGGAATGCCTCCCCACAACTTGGCGGGGATCGTAGTGTTGCTGGCTCCCAGCGGTTGTCTGACCATCACAGAAGCTCAACACTAGGTGGCAGCACCAGCCTACCCGCCAGCATCTCCCTTCTCCTGGCCACTGCCATGTGCCTCATGGCACATTGGGGACAGCCATTTCCCAGGCAGTGCAGAAGAGACCTGCCCTGGCCTGGGACAAGGTTGGGCTGTAAGGCAGCTACTCCAAGAACTATACAACGGCTGCTTCCCAAAAACCTCTTAAATATTGGAGGATTCTGACCAGCAAGTGATTACTTTTGGTGCCACAATCTTCTATATGCATTGTGGCAAGCTAGCCTCCTTGCTGCCCAGACCCTCCAGATCCCTGCAAGGCACTTTAAACCTCAAAGAATCATTTCACTTTTCAACTCTCTCCTTCCTTCTCTGCCATCCTTTCCAGTCTTTAGCTTTAGGGAGTGAGGTGAAAGAGTAGGGGCACCTGGCACCCCTTTCCCAAAAGTTGCTTTTTCTCATTTTATTTCTTTAGACACACCGAACATTCCTTCATTACATACATTCACCACTCTTGGTCAGGAATAGACTACATACTGGTTAGGGCACAGCAATCGTTCTTTATTCATTCTCTTGAGTGAAAAGGGCATTTGTGTCCACAACATATTTTATTTCTATCCCTTTAAATTGAAATGCGAACATTAATTGAGGCTCTCTTGGTATGTCTCTCTCAGCCTCTTGTTTTTGAAGAAGGGCTGCTATGCATTATGTTGATCTGTTATCTAATTCAAGATCCTTTTTATCATACAGAACTGTGTACGTCATTTTGGCTGGATTGTCTCTCTCTGGGAGCACAATCTTAACCTGGAGTTAGGCCGGCACTGTTTGCCTGGCACAAGGGACACTGTAATGTGTATGTTTGGACCACTCTTGGAGTCAGGGAGGATGGTGCAGGTCTGTGTGCTAGCCTCTCTGACTCCGAGAGTGGTCCAAACATATATTACAGTGTCCCTTGTGCCGGCCAAACTTTGCTGGCCCAATTGTGCCAGCCTAACTCCAGGTTAGGATTGCACCCTGGAAGTTATAGGAAGCGGCTGGTCCCACTATGCCTTTAGAGAGAAATATAAATTAGTAATTCTTCTCTTCCATTCCTTTGGTAACAATGGGTCTTATCTTAACCTTAACCACTCAATGTTGAGTAAGTAGCGTTTCTCTGGGAAAGTAGTAGGCAGGCTGAAGAAAGCTATAATGAAGGGAACCAGGCACATCCAAGTACATATGACTAAGTGCGAGTCATTAATCAAATGAAATGGGTCATCATAATCACATCATGACTTTTGTTAATTATCTCAGTAGAAGTTATTAGCAATACACTTTCCAACTGCAGTAGTGGGTAACCCTACAAGAACTTTCCAATATCAATCAATCAATCACTAGTATTTATTTACCGCTTTTCAACACAAAGTTCACAAAGCGGTTTATAGGCAAATAATAACATTAAAGTTAAATGGCTCCCTGTCCCAAAAGGGCTCACAATCTAATAGAATAGAGAACACTACCAGCAACAGCCATGAGAAAGACACTGTGCTGGGGTGAAGAGGGACAATTGCTCTCCCCCTGCTAAATATAAGAGGACACCACTTGAAAAAGTGCCTCTTGCCCAGTTAGCAGGTCACTATCAGTTTTGGATTTGCCAAATAAAGTCATCCAATAAATTAATGACACTGTGAGGTTTGGATGCAGATCAATAAGAATATAAGAAGGGACTATTCTACACTTATTGTGGTATATCACCAATAGTAGGATACGCGGCACAATCAAAGGGCAAATTTGTGCTTATTATGTTATTTGGTAGCTGATAAATAGTAACTACTGTCTTGAGCGCCCAAGACTACAGAAAGCCTCTCTTCTTCCAGCCCAACAAGTACATTAACAGTTTCGTAAATGCAGTTGTGGCTTGGTTCTCTTGTATCTCATTTGATACATCTCTTGTATCTCATGCAGGCAGCTGCAGACACTTCCGTCACACAGAGGTGGCACAAAGGCACATGAAGAGCCTCCTTAAGCCCACCCAATGGCAAGGGCGGAGGAAGGTCTCTTCAAAGATACTGCCATTACCAGGGACATCCCAGTCTCTCCACTCTCACTTTGAGATCTGGTGTCTCACAAGGCTTATTAGAGTTTGACACACATGCAAAGGATGTCAGACCAGCACAGGAAAGGTGACGAAAAAGAAACAGGAGTACCAGTTGATGCAGCTGGGGAGGACTGTGGGCAGACAGGTATGGGCAACCCTCATCAGTTTGCTACTTCCTCCAGCTGCTGCTCAAAGCGGCCACTTCAATCAGTCTCATGCCTGGGGTGGTCTCACTTCCCTACACTTATAGAGACAATCTCATAGTATATACAATGTATATTTAAGTCTCGTATATCTGAGTCTCCATGTAATAGCATACACCTGTTCTTTCTTCTCTATGCTCTCTGTACTGCTACTTTTTATTTTATTTTTATTATCATTTAACATAAAGAGAAAATATTTTATCAAGTTCAAATAACCATATCTTTGACAGCCTAGTTCATTTACATTAATACTGCATTTTGGCTGGTTGGTTGACCTGTTGTAAGTTATTTCGCCTTTCCCTCTTAAGAGTTTTTTTTTTTTTTGTATCCTTTTGAAAGAAAGAAAGGTTCAAGAAAATTGGAAGGTGTTCCGTTTCAGGATTGCATGCAAAAGGGAGTGTGCGTGGGCTAGACAAACAGTTGTTCATACTGGCATGAAGTGGGAATGATGGAACTCTGTCACAGAAGTTATGAGGCAGAGAGCTCAATCCTAACCAACTTTCCAGCACTGACATAGCTGTGCCAATGGGGCACGTTCTGCAGTGGAGTAGTTGTCACGGAGGCCTCCTCAAGGTAAGGGAATGTTTGTTCCCTTACCTTAGAGCTGCACTGCCCTTACCCTGGTGCTGGAAAGTTGGGCAGGATTGCGCCCTGAAAGAGATAGAAAAGCAGTCTGTACAAACTCAGCAAGATTGTGATAAGACTATAAGCATTTTTATTTACCAAAATTGGAGAGAGAGTTCAAGATTTTAACACACATTAAAGGGGGAAAAAATCAGAGATCCATAACTTAATTGAGCAATGACTGACAATATCTTGATAAAAAGGTAATTCCCAACACTGTCATGTGTCCAGAGCCATTACTCATGAGAAAAATGAGAACAATTGTGCTCACAACTAAAAGCTACAAATGTGGGATGTGATATCCGCCTCCAGAGACAAGTCACACCATTTAAAAAAAAAAAAACTCCAAAAAGGTTGTTTTTTTTTTAAAGTAAGTAATCAGATATTCAAAAGCTATCTTACATCAAGGAATAGAGTTCCCTTAAAGAATAAAAATCTCAAGAGGACTCTTAGAAAGTCATTTTAGGCTACTTCTACATTTAAGGAAAGCCGTTTTCTAATCATTAGTTATTGATAGTTCATTAGCACTTTAAAAGAAAGCTTCATTCAGAAGTAACAGAATGCATTCATTTTCACTTGAATGTACATATTCCAGCTTGTTAATTCTAAAAGAGTTCATCCCAATTAATGTTAGAGACAAAATCAATTAGTACTAATTGCTGACTTTATTTTCAGATACCTTCACATTATCAGCAAATCTCAAAAATTAAGTCGATATCAAGAGCTGTCTGGCCCTTCTGTATTCATTTAGCTATTTTGACAGTTATTAATTGGCAAAAGCGTCTTTATAAAAACAAGCCTTTGCTTGTGACATTCCAGAAATCAGTCTTGTCTTTTCCATATTAGAGTCTGCAGGGAGGAAAAAAAACATATAATGTCAGACGGATGCGTTTTCTAAAAGTAGGAAAGTGGAACTGACACAGAGGAGAAATTTACAAACGAGAAATAAAGAAGTAGGCACCAAATACGGAATAAACTAACCCACAGCTCTGCTAAATGGGATGACATAATTACAACAAGCTAGGACCAATGAGGACAGGAGAGTCCATATTTAAATCACATAGACCTGTGTACTGGGGCTACCTACACACCCCTGGCTGGCTCAAACCCCTGGCTGGCTCAAGCCTGAGCCACTTAAGTAGCTGAAGCTCTGCAGCTTTTCAGAGGAGATAGGAGAATAATGCTGGGCAACTCCTACTTTCACCGTCCAGACACCATCCATATTATAGCAAATGCACAACCGTGTAAATATCTGCCTGCATTACCTGGACAAAGGCAAAACAAGGGAACCACTGAATTAGTGGCTTGAACCATCTTGGTCTTTCAACCCCTCTTCTCACTCCCAAAAATGGACATAAAAATATAAACACAACTATGTTTGCAAATCATCTTATTTTTCCTCTATCTTGATCAGGTTTGCCCTTTTGCAATGTTCCTCCTCTACTTTCAAGCTTTGCCAACTCCAACAGATGTAACAAAATAGGTCATTAACAAGCCCAGCCCTTTCCCCATAGAAAATCTCCATTTCAAATGCTGTGTCCAGACTTCACATTCACCCAGCCTAGTAGTTCTGCTTCTGTCTGTCACACAGAAGCATCTTATGAGAAAACTGAATCACTGCTCCTGTCGCTTCAGCATGCTCAACTCAATTGGTTCAACATATCACTCTTCCCTGCTTGCAGCCATAATCAAAACTGCTGTGTAAAATGTTCTCGGGTGTCAGCCTTTCAATAAAAACAAAAATCAAAGAAGCCAGCCTTTCTATCTTCTCTCTTCAAAACAGATTTCTGTGACTGTGCAGTTTCAACTGCTGAGTCTTAACAATCAAAGTATGGTAACGATGGTACCATATTACCATCGTTATTATTATGGTAACGATTACCATCGTCTTTTCACATTTCTTCATTGCTCTCCATCTTCCACCAACATTCTCAGTGCATCGATAAACTTGGTGTACAGTTTATCAGCTATTGCTTGGGTATTTCCTCAGCAAGATATTGGGAGGAAATATGCTCATCAAAATTACCGTCTCCATTTTCATAGGCCATGCCTTTCCAAATTGAAAAGCTATGACTATACAGGTATGTGCCACAATGACAGGGCTATGTTCTGCAAAGCCCATCATTCGGTGCATTGGTTGTTGTCCGGATAACCTCCAATGGCAGCTGAATAGTGCCCCAGAATGCCTTGTGGCATCCGGAAAACAAAAAAAAAGCAGCTAGCTGGAAAACAGACTGGAAAGCATGCAAAGCGTACATTAGCCATTTGAGCTGGCAGGAAAGGAAGCTAGCCCAACGAGTTTGGTAGTACCACTGTCATATATACAGTTCATCATTGGCCAGAAGGTTGCTACATGGTACATACCTACACATGCATTTATAAACCACCTCCAGCTTCTTAACCTACATGCCTGGTTATGTCACATCACTTTTGGGAGCAGCTGTCACAGTTTTGTGCCAGACTGAGAACACGCATCAATGAACCTAGTTTTTATCCTCGGCTATGAAAACAGCCCTGTGCCATAGTGCTCAGTCTATGATTCTAGCCCAATTCCTTCCAATGACTTCCAAGATGTTTTGCACAGGTATGAATGCAAACCTTACTTTCTTACTACTGCTTTACAGGTAGTAGGTTCCAGGACTGAACCTAGACACGGAAGTCATGTCTTGAGCAAATTAAGCTCCAGTCTCATAAAACATTGCTTACCAATTACAAATGAAAGTTTATGCAGGTTAATCGCCAGTTCCTGCAAATGCTGAGCTAATCTGCTGACTCTCTTGCCAACTACGTCAGGCATATATTGTTGTGCCAGAGCAGTGTTAAATATCACTTCATTTATCCCAATAACAAGGGAGCTTTGAAGAGCTAGTTTGGTGTAGTGGTCGGACTGGGGAGACCTGGATTGAAATCCCCATAGAGCCATGAAACTCACTGAAGACACAATCCTAACCAACTTTCCAACACTGACATAGCTATGCCAATGGGGCATGTTCTGCATTCTGCAGTGGAGTAGTAGTCATGGAAGCCTCCTCAAAGTAAGGGAATGTTTGTTCCCTTCCTTCGGAGCTGCATTGCCCTTACTCCAGTCCTGGAATTGCACCCTGAGTGATCCTGGCTTATTCACCATTTCCCCAACCAACCAACCTTTATTGGGACAATAAAAGGGAGGGTGAAATTCTTAGCTACTAAATATTCTACCCTTAGCTACTAGATTCTATGTCTTCCACATCAGCTACATTTGTAATCAGATCCCTTCTGCAGAACGTAATTGTCTCCTACTATACCATTAAAATTGCACAATTTCACTAAAAACCATTAAAAGATCAATCCAAAAAGGACAAATTCATCTAAGGGAAGTGTTCTGTGATCTGTTTGTGCATATCACACATGTGAACATCTGAGCTTTAAAAACATAAGCTTAAGAATCAACCCAGACAATTTTTAATTCCAGTAATGAACTAAAAGCCAAAAAGCAGAAGCATGATTTGAAGAAAAATTGTAACTGAAAATTAATTGCTAAGGAAAGTAGAGCTTTTGATGCATTTACAGGAAAACATTAGGGTTGCTCTGAAATACAGTACTTCAAAGCATAGGATTCAGTACACAGGATCTTGGTAGGTGTTTGTGGGTCACAAAAGTTGGTCATCTTCATGATGCTCACCAACCCTCATAGTTGCATTAATATTCTTTCAGGCAGAATGGCCAACAATCACTAGAAGGTTGGAAAAAATGAAGACATAGCACTTCTCTCACAAAACTGCTCTGCCATAAGACTCACAAGATAGTCTTTGAGAAATCATGCTCACAAGACCAACATGTTGCTGTGGCAAAGAGTGTGCACTGCATCCTACAGACCAGTGTTCTTCATCCTTATGGGGTTGCAAGGCCTCAGTTGTGGGGTTGCGGCAACTTACAGGAATGAAAAAAGAAGAAGACCATAGGACTAGAGTGCCACCAAGTAAAGACGGAGACATCTGGTATGCCCCTTCAGGGACCAGGAGATTGTATCCCAGTCCGGCTCAGGTTCATAGCAACTGTGCTAAAATAACTTCCAATAGTGCCATGGCACTAGCCTTTTCTGCTCTAATGAATACTGGTTTTGGTTACAGGGAACAGTACTGGGAGGGTGTAACAGGGACAGAGAGTGGGTGGATAAGGTCCCAGAAGGTGACAAAGCCAAAGGTGGGTCCCCAATCTCAAACTATGTATTTATTGGGGTTGCACAAAGAAGGTTGAGGACCACTGCTGTAGACCTCTCCGAATGCTATCACTGGATATGCAGAGACTGAAAAACTGGTCTGTACATCTTTGCTGTAATGCAAGCTCATAAGCACCTAGTTCCCCATGATCAGTAAGATTGGCCTGCAGGTAATCAGTCAGAAAGGTTTACAAAGGCTGGTTATCACCTTTTGTAGGCAACACGTAACAATAAGCAGGGGCTGGAAAGTCTAGCAACAGAGTCAAGCACAGTTCACAGACAAGGCCAGTGTCCTTTTAACATTTCTGCCATCCGATTGCAGCTGAATCCTCAACAATTAGAAAGACACAGCCATATCAATTTTTCCCATCTCACAGCAAAACAGGTAAAAATACTTTTTAAAAACTACCACAGAGACACGCTAGATGCCAGAAGTAACTCAGAAGCACAACAGGAGGCGCTAAAGAAAACAAGAGTCAGCTATAAAAACAGAGCAACAGCCAGACCCCGGAAAACAGCATTTTAAACAGCACAAAAAGAATATTCCCAGAGACATATATGTGAGAAGCATAGGAGAGAAAAGGGTGGGAAAGTTCAAGACTCTGAGCGTTTAGTGACATACGCCTAGAAGGTGTTATGTCCCAAGAAGCCAATACATTTGCAATAGCTTCTAGGGAAAATAGTCAGCCTTTTTAAATGGAAAGATACAAAAACACAAAGGAAAAAAAATATTTTAAATGTTCTTTTAAACTTGCAAGTGAAAGAATATTCACGTATAATGCTTGTGTGAAATCATTCACGACCTGTATCGCCAGCTAAAAGTGTCACAAATGTGCCGTAAAGCACATGGGGCTCTCTGTTACAAAACATCTGGTGACAGACCAGTTAACTGATCAAATAGTAGCATTTAAGACCCAGGTTAATACAAGGAGCGGAGAATACTCCTTTACACATTAGGCATATACTGTACATGTGCCAAGCCTTAATCTCTTAGATTTGAGTGAATCTTTGTAGGTAATACATTGCTGAATTGTTTATAGAAGTTATTTCATAGCCTTATGAAGTCATTCTTCCATTAAAAATACTCTTTGAGTCATCAGGTTGCACTCAAGCTTTAATTTAGAATTTTTAAAAAACCTAATGTTGCAAAGAGATGCATCTTTTCCAATAATAGGACAGACTACACTGAAAGGAATAGACCATTGTTTGTATAATAAAATGCCAATAAAATGCATATTTTAGAATTAGTTAAAGGATCATTTATTGGACATTCTACTTTCTTAGTCCGAATTTATCAATAATAGGATGAAAGTTAACATAAAAATGTGTTACATGAGAATTGTGCCAATCAGACAAAAAGGGATGATTGCACAGATGCCAGCTATGGTGCTACCCATAGATGCCAAAATGGCAGCCTTCCTGTCCTATCCTGGGTTGTCTGGGCACCAGGCCAATACCACACTGCTCACGCATGTAACACTGAACAGCCAGTTTGACTAGTGCAAGGCACTTCCCCAGAAGCACCTCTATTCCACCTCTCATGCTATTCCTAGAGAGAAAACAGAAGCCGAGCCATGAAGAAGAATGAACTTCCAGATACTCCCAGAGGAGGCACAGGAGGCCTCATTCTTGACTGCACAGGTGGACTCAGATGTGCATTTGGAAGTAGATAGAGACAGAAAAGGTTCTATGGAGCAGCTACATATACTATTCAAAGTTCTAGAGGGCAGCTCCACAGTTGTGGATCCAGCCAATGGGCCGCCCAGAGGCAGAGAAGTGCGCCCTTTACACAGCTTCACCACACACCCACATCAAGCCAGACTCCATTTTGGATCCACACAGGGGCAAGGGGGAGCAGGCAGGCTGAATACTGCTCGTCTCTTTGAGAGGCAAGCCACCTCATTGCCTCCCTCCTCCCACTCCACCAGTGTGGCGCCCAGGGCATTTGCCCCCCTTCTTAACGGTAAGACCACCACTGTAGCTCTATATATTGTTCCATAAATGAGGGACCAAAAGGATTTCAGGCAATATATTGGAGAAAAGTCAGTTTTGCTAAACAGGGCACCGGAAGCTTCCCCCCCCCACACACATACGTAGGCGTTGCAGTAAAGCGCCATCATCACCCCGCCACATGCATCATTCTTAACTGTCCCTGCTCCTGGGACAAAACCCCCAATCAGCCATTATTTAAATGTAGAGACTCCCCATGGCTCAACAACGTCCATGAGAATGCCAGCAAGCCATGCCACAGAGCTCATAATTCCTCCCACCCACCCACACTCCGGGAAAGTGCTTGTCTGAAGAAGCAAATGATCTCTACAGGAAGAGAACATTTGTGCAATTTGAGATGCTGGAGTTTTTCATGTGGATATCCTTCCCATAGGAAAATGTTTGCCTCTTTAGACCAATGGTTTCCTCCAGGAGAAAGAACACAGAACCAGAAGTAAAGCATAACGACATGGCTTGCCTGGCGCACTCACAGACAAAGTTTAACCATGGAGAACCTACACAGTTAGATAATATCTGAATCAGACTAATGATATCTCTATTGGTACTTCCTGAGGTCTCTATTGGCACTTCCTGCACTAACGCTGGCCTATGTAATCCCTAACTAATTGGCTACAAATAATATCTCTCTCTGAACCACCCACTTTTCTAACAACTCGTTGAAATTCTTTGTTCACAGAGAGCCGCTAAACATGGAGCAGGCAAAAAGACAATTAATTGTCCTGAACCATTTTAGCAGAGGATATTCCTACTGCTCAACTCACTAGAGCAGATACTCTCAGCACTTACTGTAATACCCAAGGGGTCAAGGACATGATCCAGCCATGTTTAAATGCCTGAAAGTCCTGTTAACTTCCTTCAACAATTCAGGAATGTATTTCAAAGCCTCATGAAGTAATTCTTGCGTTAAAAATACAGTGAAAAAAATACAGTGAAAGATACGGGGGCGGGGAAGCAGACATTGGCCCAAGCGCATTCACAGTGGTCCCCTCTGATGACTCCTTCAGTTTTGCCTATGCTGGCATTGGACTCAGAAGCCAAATGACACTATCATTTGAACCCTCATCAGAATCAGTGCAATGAGCCAGCTTTTGTTGACCGGTCAATACAGAAGAATCAGTGTGATGCGTTTCCATTTGAGTGGGTAAGTCTGACAGGCAAAACACTGGTCACAACCTCTCCTTCTCTGGCATTTATATAAACATTAACAAGCGTTCACAAGCTCTGAACAAGCCTGAGAACAGTCAATGAATCTCTGGGGAAGTTGATTTTTTCCCCCTTTTTAAGGAAGATCACTATGACAGAATTGAGAAATCCTGCATTCTAATAGTACAGGGGGCATAAGGAGGACATACATATTTTTAATAACAAAGCAAAATCCCTAAGGTGCCCTAATTGGTAATGTAATTCTTTTGTATCTGAGCCGATGCTTTTATGGAATTCTATCCCTGATTCCCCAAGCAACCCCTATGGAATTACTAGCTGGTCCTTACCCGGCGTTGCCCAGGTATTTATGTATCCCAAGCTTCTATTAGACAGGAAAAGGAATGAATTCTATCTATAGTGTAAAAATGAAGTAATTGTATGTACAGGTAATTAAAAGTATAAGTACAGTATAAAAATTATAAAGTAAAATCTTTTACAAATTCACTATAATATTAATTTAACTCAAAACTGGATTATAAACAATGTTTTCAGTTTCACCTCCAGGAGCAAGAATAAATAAATTCTTGGGTGAACCCACCCTTGAGCAAGCAACTTAAAGTTGTCGGTGGGAGAAACATGGCGATCTCAAATCCAGTCCGCAGTACTTAATAGACTGCCCCTGTGACTTGCTGATCGTGATCGAGAATGCAAGTCTTACTGGAAATTGCAATCTCTTAAAGTTAAAAGGGAGATCCGTCGGAATGAGTGGTATCTGTGGGATAAAAACTGTTTCACCCTCTCCCTTTCTTGTTAAGATAGTCGCTTCAATTACTGTACCCAGCATCTTCTTGACACACAGCCTTGTGCCATTGCAAAGTTTTGGCGGGTCGAGGTTCCATAGTAAAATAATTGGAGATCCCACTGCAAGTAAAAGACGATGCGGTGGCAATCCAGCCGGATCAAGTGAGTTTACGAAATCTGATGGGAAATTGACGACCTCATAGGCATCTACTACAGTATCAATAGACTTGTATTCAGTGACTACGCCTGGTAACATGGCAAGTATTTGATTGGAGTCCCAGACCGGGGCATAATGATTTCTAAAAATTTCCAGAAGGTTCTACAGAGTTCTATTCAACTATACTTGGGCTTAAATGTCATCGGGACTGTCACCCAATCAGCTTAGCGACCCCAAAAACTATGGATTTGACACTAATGTCGGTCAGTTTGGACATTTTATTGTTCACCCCTTCTCACCCCCCATGCTGATGGGGGCTGAAACTGGACTTACATGGCATCAGAAGTGTCACCATTCATCTCAGCGACCCCGAAAACTATGGATTCAACACTAATGTTGGCTGTTTTCGATTATGTTTACAAATCACCTCGTTCCCACCCCCACCCCTAGGGGTGGTAGAGGTGTCTTACCTTCACAGTATTTCTAGAAGTTGGATGTGAAATCTGAAATCAAATAGGGTCCTCTATGCCACCATCAGTGTGCTGCAGACATTCTATTTCCAAGAACTGTATCTTGCACCCTTCTCACCTCCCATGCCGAGGGGGGCTGAATGTGGACTTAAACGGCATTGGGAGAGTTGCCGTTCATTTCGGTGACCCCCAAAACTATGGATTCGACACTAACGTCGGCAGTTTTCGATCATTTTTACATGGCACCCCCTTCACACCCCCACCCCTAGGGGTGCTAGGGGTGTCTTATCCCCGCAATATTTCTTTCCAGAGTGTAAGTCACATGTGTACCAAGTTCGGTGTAAATCGCTCCTGGTGTTCCAAAGTTATGCTGGAACGAACATACATACATACATACATACATACATACATACATACATACATACATACATACATACATACATACA
>JAJKFI010000029.1:4996167-5018910 GCA_029204185.1 Lerista edwardsae | reverse complement strand
ACATACATACATACATACATACATACATACATACATACATACATACAATTAAATACCCAATGGGTAATTTACCCTCCTCCCCTAGGGGGGTGAAACGTCTTCATGGGGGCTAAAAGTGTTGATTGCAACTGTAATCAGACACTGTGTACAGCAAGCATGAACTCTACAAGCTGGAAGAATGAACTGCATAATTCCAGTTCCCTAGCATTAGAGCAAGCAACTAGAGCAGCCAACTGGGCTTTTCAGTCACCTCTATTCTCTTGCCTGATGGTTGTAAGGAGCTTGCACATCTGCTTACATCAGTGGTTCCCAAACTGTGGGTTGGGACCCACCAGTGGGTTGTAAGCCAAATTCAGGTGGGTCATGAAGTACCTAGAGCAGCCATATTGAAAATATGGGAAGGTGGGAAGCTGGAAAGGGGGAGGGCTGGGTGGTTGTTTTGCTTGTGTCAAGGTTGTCAATCGGCTTTTTTTTTCCCTTCCCGTTTCACTTTGCTATTGGAAAATGGCTGAGAAATAACCCAACTTATTGCGGCATTTTCAGGAAAGCAGCAGGCTCTGCAGTCACAATGACGGCCCATCTGGCCATAACATCACTTCCAATGGGTCCCAGACAGACTGTCTTCCTAAAAAGTGGGTCCCAGTGCTAAAAGGTTTGAGAACCACTGGTTTAAATCATGCCCATTCACTCCTTTTATATCCATTCACAGACTGATGCACATCACTCTTAGCAATGAAACATCTGTTTCATGAGGATTTGGAGGGGAGGTAGGAAATGTACTAAGTTCAGAAGAAGTGCTTAGAGTCAGTTTTAGAAGTGCTGGAATAAGTGACTGTGATCAATGGAAATGTGGTCATTTTGATTTGATGGATTTCGCAGTAATCTGAGACCAATTCAAGATGCTTCACAAGGACATTAGTTGAAAACTCTGGAATTCCTTGTAAACAGTGATCATCACCTCAAGACTGCATAAATAATCCATAAAGTTATGATCCTGAGCACACTCACCTAGAAGTTCTTTAAAATGAATGGGATTTATTTCCAAGAAATTTTGAAGGCTGTGGTATCAAACTCCTGGACACTAAAGCCATATGATAAAATGCTGTCAACACTGTGACGTAACGGAACAAACATTCCTTTACCTTGAAGAGGCCTCCATTACTGCACCCCCCACTTTGCAGGATGGAGCAAACACCCCACTGTCATGGCTCCATCAGTGCTGGAGAACTGGATTGGGCCTGAAGTGTGTTTAGGCTTGGGCTGCAAAAGTTAAACAGTCCAGGAAGCATATGGTACTCTTCTCTCATAGCATGTTACCTCTACAAGTTGCATCAAGGAAGTTACTATAAATCAGGGAGCTCTGCACATGTTTTTCTGACTTGCTTCTAATGAGCATAACTGGGGGGGGGGAACTGAAATTGGCCATTTCATGTTCTTGGGATTTGATTCCCAGGAGCACATCTCAGTGCAAAAGTTAGATTTCCAGCCCAACTGATTGCTGAGGACCAAATTAACTTCTGCCATTACATATTCAAAATTATATTTTGCACATTCCTGCTTTAGCACACTCTTTGAGTAAATTTACCCCTTGCTTTACTCTACATTAGATAGAACTACCAGTTGGAAGAACAAAATACATTTGACAGAAGTAGTAGTTCAGGAGCATTTCTTCAGCAAAATAGAGCATCCTTTATCAGGCAGTCCAATCCTAACCTGTGCTGGAATAGCCAGGCCAGCACAGCTAGGCTGCATCCTAAGCATGTTAGGAGGTAGAAGCAGCTCAGCATGGGGCAAGGGGATTTTTTTCCCCCTTGCCCCAGAGTAAGCCCCAACCAGCCCTATGGGGCTGCTCAGATCTGTGCCAGCAAAATAGCAGAGGCAAGAACACGCAGCCAGCAGCAGCCCAAATCGGGGCTGCCCAGCCCAGGGACAGGGGTTTGGATGTGGACCAATGGCCATGTCTCGTCTCCAGCCGTCTCTACCCATGGCACCACCACGCAGTGGCGTTTCTACAGGGATGGCAAAGCTCTAAGTTTTGCAAGAAGCCTTACCTTGCAGTGGAGATTACTCCTCTCCTGCACCGTTTTAGCCAATCTTGGCGTTGCTTACTGGCTACAGCAGCAAGGGAGAGGAGGGATTTACACGACAGGGTAAGGCTTCTTGCAAAACTTAGAGCTTTGCCATCCCTGTAGAAACGCCTCTGCCACCACGTTACACTTCTGGCACACCTCTGGCATGCCCCTGGCGCAGCCCTGCGCCAGTCGATCTACGCCGGTGCTTGAACGGCGCAGCTGATGGGTGTAGTGGCGCCTGTGCACCAGTGCTGCTGCTTGTGCCGGCTAAGCAATCAATTCCACGGCACAGACGCACCTTACAATGTGTTCGCAACTGTGTTGGTCCGGTGTAAGAGCGCTGCGCCGGCAACACATCAGGTTAGAATTGCGCCCTAAGAATGGTTACAGTTATATCTATTGCAAACAGTGCCACAGTACACTGTTGTGAGCCTTGCAGGAAAACAAACATGATCATTCTAATAAAGGCCATCGAAGACAACAGACACTTGATGCAAAAATTAGTGATTTGGTAGTCCATGCATCTTTCAGCTGCTCCAAGAGTAGGCGGCAGTACAAAAGAAGGCCTGAAGCAGAGAGCAGGATGAGGAGGAGACTGAGAACGCAGGAAAATGAGAAAGGAGAGAAGAGCTGAGGGGAAGAGTAGGAGGCATGAAAGCAAGCTGTGGGCAGGGAGGAGGAGTTGACGTGATAAAGCATGAAAAACGAAGCCTTTTTAAAGAGGGAAAATGTTACATACATCCAGAGAGGTTTCAGGAACAGTTGCTATGGAAACCATAACTTCCAACTCCTGCAGCTAAAGTTTAGTAGTTCTGCCGAGTTATTTGTGCTCATCTGTATCCTCTTAAGTAGCGGAACTCGAAAAAGATGAGCAATGGGCCTATGTAGCAGTAGAATCTGTGGCAGATATCTGAGATAACAACCAACAATTTCCTCGCTATTACTATAAATATCAGAGTACTAATTTAATATAAGCCAAAGTTATAAAATCTGGTTGCTTCAGGCATACGTTGAGTGAATGTGTGTAGGGGGGGTGGGCAAATACAAGGGACCGGTTTGGATGATACATCCAACTGACCCCTCCTACCATATGATAGTGCACATGAGTGCACCTGCTCCAGTTCCTCTCCTGGTGTGCTGTTTTGCTTTATAAAATCAAAATGGAGCTTATGTGAGGATGTGGGTGTTTTGTCTGAGCTACACCCCCCTGGGTTTACTAGTCCTTTAAATATAGAAAATTAAAAACTACCCACCCGCCCAGACCTCCTTACCGCTGTTTCAAACAGCACACACTATCTCTGAATCTGGAAGTGATAGGCAATGAGGTCATTGCCCATCACTTCCGGGAGCTACACACTGCAAATGCAGCATGTGGGGCATCGTGCGTTCCAACACTTCTGCAACTACTGACTTAGCAGTTCAGAATTTTTCTGCTCCCAATTAAAGTGAAGCAGCAGCAGCCAGGCATACTCTTTACAGAGCAATTTACAGTTCTACTTCTGAAGAAAAAACTGCACACCCTAGTTGTTCACATGCCCACACAGGATAGGGGAGAGGGATTAGCCCCCATATGAGCACTATCAGGGCCGGCTCTAGGAACAGCGGGTCCAATGTGGGGCATTCCTGTGGGGTCCCCACTCACCAATAAATAGTTGGTGGTGACATGATGAAGTCACTACTAACTGCTTCCAGGAAGCCCATTTTGGGCAAGGGAAGGCCCAAGGTAAAGCTGCTCTGCTTGTCCCACTGACTCAGAGCCTATAGAGATCCCGGCTGCAGCAGCAGAAATGTGTTCACCATGCTGGTACAGGGCCCCCCATAGTGTGGGGCCCAATGTGATGACATTGGTTACATCGGCTTAAAGCCGGCCCTGAGCATTATAATTAAATGCCTCAGAGCCCTGCTCCCTGTTCTCCCTCCCACCCACAGCATTTGTCTGAAGAGGCAGAATGCCGTAAGCATGGTGGGCAAAGCTTTGGGGTGTGCTAGTAGATATGTACCAGCTGGTCCAGTCCTTCCATGAGGCCAACTGAAGCAGTCATGCCAGACAGCAGAATGGTGGGAGGCATTCCCCTCTGCCTGCCCACTGAAATGCACTGCTCCTCTTTCTCCTCCTCCCCCTCCACCCCGGTTTTAAAGGAAGGGGACAGAGTGGAAGAAAAGTGTACAGGAGAGGAGAATGGTAGGCTAGAGTATCTGTCCTCTCCTCCGCACTTCCTCTTCCACACTGTCCCTCTCTTTTTATGATCTAGAAGAAGCAGAGACTGACACTTCATCAGGTTGGGGCACATGCTCCTCAGGTGACAGGAGGTCTTGGGCTGGTTCTATGTACAGCAACCACAGAAATGTGATGCTTACATAGGGCTATTGTGCCAGTAATGGATATATCACAATTGCCCCCATTGATGTATCTGCCAGGGACTGGTACATGGACTGTATTGACCTCGGGGCAGGTAGCTAATTTAGACAGTCTTGATCCTTGCCACTTTAGGATTCTCATTGGAGCAATGCATGTTTTCCTGCAAATTCCATTACACCCATAAGACTATAATCCTATGCACGTTTAATTGGAAGCAAGACCCACTGAAATTTGTGGGACTTATTTCCAAGTAAATATGGTTATGATCAGGATGCATAAATAGTTTTCAGGAAACATTTCATGTAAGCATGAATAATTTGAAAACCCAGTAGACCTCTCAAAAGGGCAATTTGTCAGTTTATAATAAAACAAAATGCACTGCAAGTCATATTTTACTGCACATGGAATTGAAACCTGAAACTCTCTTGGCTTGGACTATTTTACAAGCCGGTAATATTTTTGTTTAAAGTAAAACTATTCTATTGGAAAGGAGTGAGCAAAATCCTAAGCAAAGACTCCAGAGTGGGACATTTAAGGGCATTCAAAAATCAGTAAAAAAACAGCAACAATATTTTGCTAAAGAAACTAACAGTGAACTCCTATGCATATCTACTCAGATGTTAGCCCCACTGAGTTAAATGGTCCTTACTCCCATGTAAGTGCATCTAGGATTGCAGCCTAGGGCTTTGATTCCACGTACACTCAGTTTGGACTTTCTTCAGAGTAAATATGTATAAAATCATACTGCAAGATTACTAGCAAAAACGATAGTTTTAATCCAATTATATCTTATTCTATCCTGCCTTCTGTTCAGTCGCTGTTTTAGGTTTCTACTGCCATGGCAGGATTAGGTCCCAATCCTATCCAACCTTCTGGTGCTGACACAGCTGCAATGCAATCCTAAAATAAGTGAAGAAACATTCCTCTGCCTTGAAGAGGCCTCTGTGACTGTCCCCACCACCACAAAATGCAGCACACACACCATTGGGACTGCTACACGAGGGCTGGAAAACTGCATAAGATTTGGCCACCCTTAGAGAAAGAATGTTTAAGCCTGCACATGAAGTATCTATGTGCAAAATACATCCAAAATAAATTCTTTATCTTCCCATCATCTGGTTTAGGGCCCTATTCTACAATGTGCTCCACACAAACACTTTAACCTTTCTTGGGTTTCCAGTACCTGATCGGAAAAGGAGGTTGACGGAGAAGACACCATTCCTTTTTGGAGAGTACCAGACCATCTCAAGAAAACATGCCAGCACCTTTTCTCTCTATTGGTGTGAGACAAGGCACTGATGTGCATTGAAGGAGGTAAAATCAAAGTGGCCATAGAAAGAAAAACTGCTTCATCTCTAAAAGAGAAAGATCCTCCATGAGAAGAAAGACATTAACAGCATTTGCTTCTCAATTACACTGGCAGAGGCAAACATATGAAGGTGTCTTATAAAACAGAGTTAGTTCATTGGTCCCTTTAGCTGGTCTGACTGGCAGCAGATCTTCAGGACCCTATTAAGTCTTTCTCCCTCACCTACCACCCGACTTTTTTTTTTAACTGAAGATGTTCTGGATCAAACTTTGCACCTTTAACATGCAATACATGTGCTGTGCCACAGATCTACAGCCACTCCACATTGTAAAATGCTACCTTATGCCAACTCAGACCATTAGCCCATAGCATGCATGGCACTGACTACTCTGACAGCAACTCTAGGATCTTAGGATAGATCCCGCTCTTGCTAAACAGGGCAAGGTGGAAAAATAACGTGTTATGAGAAAATGTGTATGCTCAGAGTGAGTGACAAAAATGCATGAACCTCAAATACCCCAACTGATCTGACTATGGGAGCCAATTATCTCAGCTACTAGATCCTTTGAAAAGTCATTTTACATGGCTGTCATTGAGGAGAAGCGTGTCCCCATAGGGATACAGGAATGTCACTGGATAAGAGATGGTTTTACCTGAGCTGATGATACCCTTTTCATTTAACCTTTTTCAATCATTTATCTCAGTGCTGAAGTATTATGGGGGGGGGGGAATCCAGTTTCAAACACAAAAGGGAGACCCAATTAAAAATAAGGAAGCAGTATGCATAAGCACATTTTAAAGCAGCAACTTAATCCCCTAGCCAAACATCTAGGTGCCTGCCTTCTGCAGGATAACGTGCGTACAAAAAGCTAAGTGCCTGTTCGCCAGCTAGATTTGATGTCCCAGTGGCCATGTAGCAATGCTTTTAAGCACATGGTTACAGTGACATAGAAACTCTCCTTCAGAACTCTACAAATGATGTGCAGTTTTCCCAGTGTAATCCCAGTCACTTGTAAAATGCAAGTTAACATCTACATTTTAATGCAACCTGAAAGTTCTGCAATACCAGTATGCTGCTTTAACATGTTACAGGTAAGAACCCTAAACCAGTAGGAGAAAGTTTTCCCCTCAAAACTACAGCAAACCGAGATCCAGGATTTCATACCTTTCTACTGCTTCCAGACAAGCAAAGGTTCCATTTTCTCTCAAGCCATGCAGGTAACTACTAGTCTAAGAAGAAACTATATCACAAGAAGGTCTGGACTCCCTATCTGTCATTAATGGACAAGAAGTCTGTCTCTCTTCCTCTGCCTACTCTCTGGCATTCAGACCAGCAAAAACACCCTCCTCCTTTCCATCAACAGAGCCTCCCCTTACCTGAAGCTTATTTGCAACAGAAGAGCAAAGGAAACACTATACAAAGGAACATATAAGGATGAGCAGAAGCAACCAGCTGAAGGAAACACTGGAATTCCATTGCATTCGGAGGGGCGAGGTCAAAAGGTTATGCTCCAAGCCTGTTCTGCAACACCAGATTGATAGGTCTGGTATTGAAGGGGGCTATCAACTGTGTATAGCAAGAACTTGCAAACTGGACCATGAGCACACACTTTTTGTTTAACCCAATACATCAGAGCATATTCATTTATCTTGACTTGCAAAAAGACTGTTATGCACATATTTCATTTACTTCCATGAAGTCTGTTTTTATATACAGCACAGTATATGTAAAATATTTTCAGTGGGTTTTTTTTTAACCCCATTATGCATATACACTACACCATCTGCAACTAATGTGTTCCTTAAACAGACCAAACCACATTTTGGGAGGAGAATGTACAATGCAGAACACAGGATGCAACAGAATTACAAAAACGTTATTCTACAACCTACAGGACATTCTTAAACTAAGCATAATCAAACTCTGTACTGAACACTGAAGATGATCTCACTTCAACATCCATCAGCTTACTCAGTATTTGTCAAACGCATGCCTTCACAGTTTTGACCATATCGGCTGAAAAGTATTCTTTCAAGCAAGAAAGAGGCAAGTTATGTTAATTCCTAAATCCTATTACTTTCCATGGCATTCATCTACAACTGCTTGAAGAGAGGTTTCATTTGACTGCGTTCATTGACACAGAGCAACTGAATTTGCAAATCATATTACCACATGGGTTTTAAATGAATATTCCCATTCTCCTAGCATTCAGTTGTCACATGCCTTGTGAGTTTGTATACAATGTGCAACATAATCTTTGGCATGTTTACTCTGAAGTAAATTCCATGGTGCTGACTCCCAGTAAGGACTGCTGGGAGGGAGAATTTCCTAACCCAATTGTTTTTGGGTCTTTATGATCACCTAAATTTGTTACCAAAATGAAATGGGACTTGTCTAGCAAAATACAGCACACAAAGCATCTCCAGGTGTTATCCCATCAAACCCTCATGCATGCATTTACATGCATCCTAATCATCTACCAGGAAAAGAAACCACTGACAATTGGCAACATAAACATCAGTTTCTTAGCAACTCACAATCTATTTCCGCAAGCCCCGAGTAAAGAGCATCTGGATCTGTTCATCGATTGCAACCAAGGATGCGGTCTACATCAACAAAAGCAACCCCGCCCCCCTTCTCAGATGGGACAGGGCACCGCAGTTTGCAGATGCATAAGGCAATCAGAAGAGGCATGGTCATTTCGTTGGCAAAATCTTCTAAGAGCATCCTTGTGAAAATGCGCTGAGCACAACACGCCAGCACATCACTGAATCAATCACGCACATTTAAGAGAAGGGAAGTACTTCACATTATACCGGCCAGCTCCGACGGGCAGTTTATTGGCTTTGATCATCTGAAAGCATTTGAGACGCAAATGAGACGTTGGGGAAGGGATTATTTCGGGGGGGGGGAATGTTATATCAGGGCTCCCTCTGCTCCATCTGTGCCATTATACCCTTCTCAGAGAACACAGCGATATCCTCTTTCTTCCTCGCTGACCCCCCCCCCCCCCAGATCTGGCAAATCTCCTTGCCATTGTGCAAATATTTTTCCTTGCAGCTGCACACACCGGCCACATCGTGCCTTTGCACGGCGGCCAGAGGTTATCCCAAAGCTTTATCCTGCTTCCTAATCCCTGGCCGACGAGGATGTGACAGCAAGTCGGAACACAGAAGATTACACGGAATTTTAAAATTAAAAAAAGAAGAAGAAGCCCCCAGTCGCGCAGAGGCTCCCCACAGAGCGAGAGCTTCTCCAGCTGTCGACGAAAGGCACCCGAGCTTCCTCCTGCTGCATCTCAATCGCCCCCCCCCTTTTTTCATACATACGAGCAGCATCCCAGGCTTCATTCAACCCTTTTCCCTTTCTCCTTGACCACCTGGCATCTTCCGTGGCGAGCCTCTCTTCTCCTAGCGCCCAAATATGTCCCCGTTCCTGCAACCATTCATTCATTCATTCATTGGGGCCGGAGGAGACATGCGTGCACTGCACCGCGCGGAGCCAGGCTGACTCGGAGGGCATTGGGGAAGGGAACTGACGGGGGACCCTGGCGGAGGACAAGCAAGGGGAGCTCCTTTTGCACTGCGCTCTCCCTCCTCTCGGGAGCATCCACTCGTTCAATCAAACCAGCACGGACGTACCTGCTCTCGGCGCTTTGCATTCTGCCCTGCCTGAGCAGCGATCGGGCAGTGGTGCAGCCCACGGCGGCGATGGAGCGACCCGCTCGAGGAGGACAGACACAGGATGGCTCCTTTCCAGCTGCAGAGACGCCGCTCTCACGATCTCAGTCTGCCAATAGCAGCTGCTGCCATATTGTTACTGCAAGCGCTGCGAAAGGCGGGGCCAGCGGGCGCCTTGGAAACTGAGCGCCATTGGCCGCGCCGCCGGCCAATCCACGCCGCGCGGCCCAATGAGCGGAGCCGGCGGCGAACAGCGGGGCGTTTGGAGTTAGAATGCGGCGTGACAATAGCTGCCGCACGCGGAGAGCTAGGTGGGGGAGCGAATGGGGCCTTGCGGGGCGGAGGGGGCTCTCGGTGACGAGCGCCTCGGCACCACGTGCCTCCGCATTCCACACGGGGGGCTACCTGCAACAAAAGCGGCGCTCTCTGCGCTTCGGGGCCGGTGACGCTGAGCAATTGCCTGCCAATCCGACACGGAGCCAACCAATCAAGGCAGAGACCTGGGATTAAATTAACCCGCGCCGTGGCGAACTGCAACTCTATTGGTTGGTTACTGGGGCTTGTGTCCCGCGTCCTCGGGCGGAGATGGGGGGCCCAGACACACGACCTGCAACACATGGTCAGCAGCTGGAGTGCCGCCTCCGTGCAGCCGCCAGCCATGGTCGTGTGTTACGGGCTGGGTATTGCAGTGCCCTCCTCTTCATGCAAGAAAAAGAGTTCTTCATTACCTGAAGGTTACGAGGCCCTACTGGCACAGCCGTCCCAATAAAATGCCGCATCTGGACTCATCTTTCTTCGACCAGGAAGCGAGGCTTGCAGGTTTGGAGTTGTAAGATCAAGCAACACGTTTCCTTCAATGTGTGTGTTATAATTAAGGCTACAATCCTATCCGTACTTACCTGGGAGTAAGCCCTACTGACTATAATGGGACTTACCTCTGAGTAGACATGCATGAGATTGCACCCTAAAATGCATGCTTAAGACTGGTTTGGGACTTTGGTATTCAAGAACGGGGATGAACCTTTTCCCCTGCCAAGTGGAATTGAACGAGAACAAGGCACAGCTAGAAACCCACAAAACTAGCTTGTAAGCAAGGCAACACCTAAGCTTTTCCTTGAGCAACTTTATGAAAAACAATGATCCAAAGGAACAGGTTTACCCGGTTGTAAACAAGCTTTGAGACATGACCAAGCCAACAGCTGGAACCAGGCAGTGTTCCCAGGGTCTGCGTTGCAATTCCATCCTTATTCTCAGTTTTCCCACCCACATTGCTCCACATACAATTTTTCATCTCACTTTGCCAGTTCTTCACCCAATTGTTGGCAATGTTCACACCCAAGTTTCAATTGGCAATAGACAAGAAAGGAGAATTCTGGCACAGTCCTAACCAACACTGACATAGCTATGCCAATGGGGTGTGTTCTGCATTCTGCAGTGGAGTAGTAGTCACAGAGGCCTCCTCAAGGTAAAGGAACAAACATTACCTTACTTCAGAGCTGCATTGCTATTACCCCGGTGCTGGAAAGTTGGTTAGGATTGCACCCTCAAAACATTGAGCAAGTCCCAAAGATGGATTGCTAATTTGGGAAATGCTGTGTGTAGTACACATGGGTTGGGCTCAGGAACCACCACCAGCAACTAATGACATAAGCTACTGTGTCATAGTGCCATGTTGTTGTTGTTCAGTCGCTAAGTCATGTCCGACTCTTCGCAACCCCATGGACCACAGCACGCCAGGCCTCCCTGTCCTCCACTAGCTTCCTGAGTTCGCCCAATTTCATGTTCATTGCTTCGGTGACACTATCTAACCATCTCATCCTCTGCCGCCCCCTTCTCCTTTTGCCTTCAATCTTTCCCAGCAGGAGGGTCTTTTCTAAAGAGTCCTCTCTTATGAGGTGGCCAAAGTATTTGAGCTTCAGCTTCAGGATTTGTCCTTCCAGGGAGCAATCAGGCTTGACTTCCTGTAGGATTGACTGATTGGATCTCCTTGCAGTTTAGGGGACTCTCAAGAGTCTTCTCCAACACCATAATTCAAAAGCATCTATTTTTCAAAAGCTCTGCTTTCGTATGGTCCAGCTCTCACATCCATACATTGCTACTGGGAAAACCATAGCTTTGACTATGCGAACCTTTGTTGGCAGGGTGATGTCTCGGCTTTTTATTAAGTTGTCTAGGTTCGCCATAGCTTTCCTCCCAAGAAGTAAACGTCTTTTAATTTCATGGCTGTAGTCATCATCTGCAGTGATCTTGGAGCCAAGGAAAATAAAGTCTGTCACTGCTTCCATTTCTTCCCCTTCTATTTGCCAGGAAGTGATGGGAGTGGTTGCCATGATTTTAGTTTTTTTAATGTTGAGCTTCAAGCCAATTTTGGCACTTTCCTCTTTCACCCTCATCAGAAAGTTCTTTAGGTCTTCCTCACTTTCTGCCATTAGAGTGGTATCGTCTGCATTTTAGATTGTGAGCCCTTTTGGGACAGGGAGCCATTTAACTTTAATGTTATTATTTGCCTGTAAACCGCTTTGTGAACTTTATGTTGAAAAGCGGTATATAAATACTAGTGATTGATTGATTGATTGATATCTGAGGCTGTTTTTTCTCCCAGCAATCTTGATTCCAGCTTGTGAATCATCCAGCCCAGCCTTTCTCATGATGTACTCTGCATATAAGTTAAATAAGCAGGGTGACAGTATACAGCCTTGTCGTACTCCTTTCCCAATTTTAAACCAACCAGTTGTTCCATGTCCAGTTCTAACTGTTGCTTCCTGGCCCGCATACAGGTTTCTCAGAAGACAGATAAGGTGATCTGGTAGTCCCATCTCTTCAAGAACTTGCCACAGTTTGTTGTGATCCACACAATAGCGCCATGAGGTAGCAGCAAAGTGAGAAGTGCCACCACGTTTAGCTGCACCAGCAGAAAGACAGTAGCTATCAGTTGGGAATAAAAAACAGAGGGGAGATGCTGGCATTTTCTGTCCTGCTGTTGCTGAAAAGCTGTTGTAGCTAATATCAAAGACTGGTTCTGAATTGTTAGGATGATCTATTTGGGCCATCTTTCTGTTTCTTCCCCTTCCCATTCAAGTGGAGTAGGAACATTCTAGCAGGAGGAAGCTTGTTTGTTTATTTGAAGAATTCCTATCCTGCCTTTTCCATGCTGAAGCAAATGCCCAAAGCGGCTTACATAGATAGGCTAGTCTAAACCAACATTTTTTCAATGGTTTTTTTTACAAATATACAATATGCTGTGATTCATTGAATCCTCAGTCCCAGATGTAGCCTTCTCAGTGTGGTTCTCTTCTCTGGTCGCATGGCATAGAGCTTCAGCAGGCAATCTGAATCCTGGACAGGTCCTTGAGGTCATACTCCATTCTTTTGCTGACTGGCCTTCTCGCACATTCCCACACTGGCTAATCAGCTCCACAGTGACTCTGTTCTGCCACAACAGGTACCAAGCCGTCCAAAAAGAAGAGCACAGATTCTCCTGCTTAGCTTCAGGCAGTACCAGCAGCTCAACCATCTGTGCACACCTCCTGCTCAAGTTCTGATTGCCCAAGAGAGCCAGCTACATGATGTCACCAAACCAAGGCAAAAGGGCCAAGGGTTGTAGCTGGCCTGATGGTGCCAATTCCATAATGCTGGCCTCAGATTAAAATTCTGCAACAGTGGATGCTAGGAAGACTGAAGACACACTCAGGAGAGACTGCTTTACTGCAGGGAAGCTAAGGACATATTCTTTATGTCTTCCTCATGCAGTTAAATGAGTGCAGTCAAATGCCAGGGATTAGAACTCTTTTGCAACCACAATTATCCTGCAACAGCACCAAACAGACTGGGAATTCTTCCCGGTTTCCAAAGCAATAGCAGCAACCCTCATAGATAAGGAGGCTACACAAGTCTGACATCACTGTGTAATTCCTTTCTGTTGCAGACGTTCTGTCTGGACTAGGGCAGTGATACTCAACCAAGAGGGTCACAACCCTTTAGGGGGAGATCTGAGGAGACCGCGTGGGGTCCTCAAATCAGGGCCGCACAGCCTCCCAAACGGGCTTAGGATGCGGCTGTATGGCCGCTTCCCAAGCCCGCTCATGTCCTGCCTTCCCCCCGCCCACCCTGTCCCTCCCTCGCCCAATCCCTGTGTCGCCTCGGCACAGAGCCTCCCCTACACCAGCTGCCTTCGGCCGATACCGGAGAGGATCGCCGTCAGCGCTGTCAGGCCAATGCTACTCAGTAGCGTCGGCCTGAGAGCATTAGCATCGATGCGGGGGTGCCGATTGGCACCCCCACGTCGGTGCTAGTGACGTAGCATCGACACAGCTACGCTCAAGGTAGGATTGCGCTGTGGATTATTTTGAATGCAGGTTGATCCTACTGCATTTGTGTTTACTCAGAAGGAAGTTCCATCAAGTTCAGTGAGTTTGAGAAAGCTGTCTTCGTATAAGAATAATGGATAACAACTAATCTATAAAATATGAACTTTGCTTTAAAATAAACAATTATTTGCTTACGTTCAGCAACTAAGCCTGCAATCCTATACATACTTACATGGATACAAGTCCCACTGAATGAAATAAAACTTCCTTTGAGTAAACACATTTGGACTGCATGGTTAGTGACACTATTGTTAGTATAGCAAATCACTGTATTTTTGCCACCTACTCCAGCTATCAATATGGGGCTCCTTTTGACTTTTTAGGGCCATAATGGGTTTTGCGCTGGCTGCATTCATGCAAATCTCCTACACTGAAACTCCATCGTGTCTAAAGTCTTTTTAAACATGTGGCCCATGGTTGTCATTGCAAGTCCCTAAATCACAAATCGATGGTTAAGCGACAGTATATTCCTAAAGCAAATATATTCTGTAGAAGTTTTCCAAGTTCCACTATGAATTTACAAAACGTGTAACACAGTTGTAGGTGTAATATATTGAAAATATGAATCAAACATTCAGATGTATAAATGTAGAAAATGCAACTGCAAATCCACACAAGTCATTACTATTCACCCCCAGGCAACTCCCACTGCCTAATCGATCCCCTCATTCACTGCAGCTGCCTCCAAGTTATAATTATCCCCTCTATTTCCCACTTCTGAAAACACCTACCCCTAGCCATAGTCCTAGAAGATTGCTCCCTAGCGCACACAAATAACATGATGTACAAGCTGCATAGCTAATGCTTACAAACTGAGAGCATGCCAGTATGTCAGTGTGCCCTAGTACATTGTTGGTATTAAGCTTTATACAGATGGTGCCAAATCAATTTCTTCTATATTTTATAATCTGAATGTGTCTTCTAAGGGTACCAGGTTACAACCCAGAGAGACTTCCTTATCCTTATCTTACCACTGCACCAGGAAACTTCCTATTCCTTTCATCCCTGGGTCCATCACTTGTGTGCTACTTGCTTAAACAAGCACAACTTAAATTTGGTTCCACAGCAGAGAAGGAGGGTGAGCAATAAGTTTGTGCAGGAAATCAGGCAGGAGGCAGTGCGGAAACAACATCTCCTTCTTAGGGGTACTATTAAAGGTCCGTCACACCATTTGTGCTGCAAATGGTCTACAGGTGTGCCATAGAAATTTGGGGAATGGTCATTTTTAAGTAGGGCCATTGGGCAGTCGCGGTCCTACCATTTTGAGGGAGGGAGCACATGCCCCGTGTGCAGCGCTTCTGGAGCGGGTGGAAGGCAGCAACCGGGCAGCTCACCTCTCAGAGAGATGAGTGTTGTTTGGCCTGCCCGCCTTCCCTTGCCTCTGTACCGCTCCAAAATGGAGCCTGGGGTGGGGATGGGCCGGAGAGGTCCATGGGGGGTGGGGAACAGCAGGGGGGGCGACCGATTAGCTAGGACCACAACTGCCATTGGGGGTTGAGCCCCCCCCCCCCGCAGCAGCATGGTTGCCTTGTCAATAGTCAAAAAGCTGATGGTGTTCCTTGACAATTTCAGCACTTTGCCAGTGTGCTGTGAGATGAGAAAAGTTGAAGATCTCTGCTCTAAAGGCTACAATGATTTTATTCTATTTTGAAAGTCATGATTTGCCTCACTCATACAAGATGCAGAACATTAAGGATAGAATCCATAAATCTGTCAGGAGCTGCCTATGCAATTTGTACTGCTGTCCTCCATGATGAGCTCTCTAGACTAGTTGGCTGTTTCACTGGGCTGTGATGTACCTTTAGATTCCAGAATGACTCCAGCCACCCAGGCAGCTGGTTGGCTCCTCCACAATCAAATGATTGGCTCCTCAACCTGTGGTTGCCTAAGGCCTAGTGCCAGTGAAATTATCTCTCAATTTTAGTTATGCAGGATGTCAGTTCATGTTATCATATTTAAACATTCCAACTGCTGTCATCTGTGCCCTTTTGTGCATTTCAGTCCCTTCACTGTTCACAAGAGATATTCTTGATCCATGGCAGTAACAAATTCTTCTTTAAGAGATAATCTTTCCAGACCAAAACAAAGAGTAAAATGAATGGGACTAACTCATCTTCCCTTGTTTCCTGCCTTCTTCCCAATATAAAAAATGCTATTAGGCAACAATACAGAGTCTTGCAAGATCTGTGCATGCACCTGGACTTCTTGCTTTAAAAAAAAAAAAATTGCAGAAAACCGGCCCAAAATG
Source organism: Lerista edwardsae (assembly GCA_029204185.1). Classification (NCBI taxonomy): domain Eukaryota; kingdom Metazoa; phylum Chordata; class Lepidosauria; order Squamata; family Scincidae; genus Lerista; species Lerista edwardsae. The sequence goes on along the minus strand of JAJKFI010000029.1, from coordinate 5,002,874 downwards.
GTTTTCATCGCGGGGAAAGCATTTAAAAAGGCAAACAACCAAACGAGAGAGTATGAGGATCATCTTTATTACACCTGCGCAGGCGGGCCAATCTCCCTGCCCCATTCGGCAGGCAGGGAAGAAGAGCAAGAGCATACAATTTCAAATCATTTTTATATCCCTCTTCCCTCCCCCCCCCCCAGCTGCTGCTTGGTGGAAAATTACTACACAGGGTCTGGGACATGAGAAGCTCTGTGTCAATTGGGCCTTGAGAATATTCTGTGACCATTTTCATAAGGGAGGAAGCTCTGCTGGCTTGAACCAGTTCCCTATCTATTGCTGCAACAAGGTAAATAAAAAGAGATTAGTTTAATTTTCCCTATCTTTTTAATAAGCGGCTGAGAATCCATGGAACCTGTGGATACCGAACCAGTTGATAATGGGGCACATCTGTAATTCTGACTGATTTACTATAGGCCAAAATATGAAGGAGGCACTCATTGACTTCACAACCTTGAAAGATAGCGAGTGGATATCAAGTTTCTTTGGAAATCCAAGCCTGTTACTGTATTTTACATTTAATTGGTGGTGGGGCTTGGGTTTGTCTGCCTTCTCTCTTTCTTTGTGGTTTTCCTGTAAAGCAATTGTGATATGCCTCACTGTACTGATGTAAATGGGGAAGCCCCTACTCACATAGAGTTCTTCCTGTGCAGTGGAACTGATTGTGCTGTGGATTGCAGCATATTGGGAAACATAGCCCTCATGGTACACTATACTGACACAGGACTCACAAAACCACAAGTGATTTCCTCACATCAAATCAAAGCATTTCTATTCTGCCCTCATCCTTTCTTTCCATTCTGATGTGTTTGGCACAGCTGATCACTCTCTCTTCCTCCACACTCTGTGCAGCCAGTAGTATTCCTACCAGGGGGGCACTAAGTTTGCAGGAGCCTGAGCTCCCATGTAACATGGTCCCTCCCCCTCGCCTCCAGAGTCATTCAGGGCTTGGACAGCTGGCTCAGAGGCTTTGCTCTCTGAGCCACAAATGGCTCTGGTGGTGAGGGGGAGGGGCCATGTTACACAGGAGCTCAGGTTCCTGCAAAACTTAGTGTTTTGTACCCGCAGTAGCAACACCCTGCTGTGCAGTAGATCTCTGTGATTCTATCCTAGATAGTTCTTTGCCTACCTGTCTAATAATTATGTCAGCATTTCTGCAAAAGGAACTCTCCATCTCTCGACTGAGGGTGCTATCAAGATCCATTCCTGAACCCCTACTTTGTGCATGTTGAACACCTATACATGCCTGGATGATCTCATTAGATCCTGTGGTTTTCAGTGCCCCCTTTTCAGTACCTCCATTGACAATGTTGTCAGTGGCTAAAGAAGCCTTGACAAGGCTTAAAAAAGCCTTGGCTTTTCCTGTGATTTGTATTTGTCTTTTAGACCCTGCATTCTGTCTGTTGCCAAATCATGACCTCCTGTCTCTAGAACACTGCAAAACAAAACAAACATGGCCCTTTCTCTCTGCTATCAACAAAACTTTAATTCATACCTTCATCACATCTCTCCTTAACAAGTCCAACCTTCTTCTTATCTCACCTCTAGCCTTTCATCTCTATCCAGTGGTTTGCTGGCCAAGTGAATTACCTTCCCCACCACTTTAACCTTCTCACTCCCCTGCATTGACTTTCTACCTGTCTGCACACTGAGTATAAGTTACTTGCCCCTACTTTCAGAACACAATCCTAACCTGGAGTTAGGCTGGCACAGTTACGCCAGCAAGGTTTGGTCGGCACAAGGGACACTGTAAAGTATGTTTGGGCCACTCTTGGAGTCAGAGAGGCCAGCACACAGATGTGCGATTTTCGGTGTCCCTTGTGCCTGCCAAACTTTGCTGGCCTAACTCCAGATTAGGATTGCACTCTCAGAGTCCTTCAAGGTCTTGTCCCTGTTTAGCAATCTGATCTGATTTCTGTGAAGAGCAAGAAAGAGCAGGTCTCTTTCATCACCTTCACTCCACTACCCATGGTCATCTGAGGATCCCCTGCTCTTTCAAACATCTCCACCCTTTCCCTGTTGCTGCCACCTATCCTTGTAACTGCCTCTCGGACAATGTATGCAATGCCTCCTCTCTTGCTTCCTTAAAACACCGAGATTTTCCATGAAACCTTTGATATAATCCCGTTTCCAGACAATGCTGTAAACCAAGCCTAAGCATGTATAACTGAGGGCACAATCCTAACCTGGAGTTATTGTTGTTCAGTTGCTAAGTCGTGTCTGACTCTTCGCGACCCCATGGACCACAGCACGCCAGGCCTCCCTGTCCTCCACTAGCTTCCTGAGTTCGCCCAATTTCATGTTCATTGCTTCGGTGACACTGTCTAACCATCTTATCCTCTGCCGCCCCCTTCTCCTTTTGCCTTCAATCTTTCCCAGCATGAGGGTCTTTTCTAAAGAGTCCTCTCTTCTCATGAGGTGGCCAAAGTACTTGAGCTTCAGCTTCAGGATTTGTCCTTCCAGGGAGCAAAACCTGGAGTTAGGCTGGCACAATTAGGCCAGCAAAGGTTGGCCTGCACAAGGGACACCATCAAGTATGTTTGGACCATTCTCTGAGTCAGAGAGGCCAGCACACAGACATGTACCATCCTCCCTGACTCCGAGAGTGGTCCCAATCCGCTTTACGGTGTCCCTTGTGCTGGCCAAACTTTGCTGGCCAAACTGTGCCAGCCTAACTCCAGGTTAGGACAGAGCTCTGAAACAAGTGTGTATTCTTCCTGGTGCACCCTTGCCTCCGTTCCTTCCCTTTCTTCTTAGTCTCACTATCTGTGGAATTTGTCATTCTTGTTTAAGTGCTATGTACGTGGATGGTGTTATAGTCATGACTCAACCCCTTCCCTCAGGCCAAGGAGCCTATGCCATTCCATCAGTGCAATCGACCGATGGGTGCATGAGACCAGAGCTAAGGCTGTATGGCAGCTGCCTCTTTTGATTGCCTTTGGCAGAAAAAAGCAATTAATAAACATTAAATAATGATTGATAGATAAACATCAACAAACGCATCCATCCCAAGCAGCTGTTGGCTGATGTTGTCAATTTTCAGCTGAGGTTTTAGCCTTTGCTGTCTTTTGTCAAACACCCTGGAATTTGTTGCCGGTCATGCTTCTGTATTTCTTCTGTATGCAATAAGGAAGCTTTAGAAAGAGACAAAGTTGGAGTTTTCCTGGAGGCACATTTGCCATGTAATGGAGAGAAAAATATTACTCCTAGACCTCATTCCAATTCCAGTTCTGCCGCTACATAAAGTGTTTTGTGTATGTGCGGACGCTTGCGGGGTGTGTGTGTGTGCACAGGTGTGTGAGAATGAGGAATACATTCTCTTTTAAATTATTCAAGCCATACAAAAATAGATCTGTCCTCTTTGCCTTTCCTTAAAAACATAACTAAATTTTAACTGGGAACCTGCACGAGCCTTTAATTGCAAGAAACCCAACTTCATATCCAATTCAGGTCACTGGCAGGAATGCATTTATTGTGCCCAGCTTCATCCCACAGGAGACAGTTGCAGTTGTGGCCATATCACAACGTCACCCCCAGGATTTGGTCCAAATTCAGCACGATTGACGCTTTCTTGGGAAAAGAGGATTGCAGCTAACATGGCTGGGAAATTAGAGGTCAGTAGTGTGAGGCACTTGCAATACTGATTTTTGAATGGAGGTTAAGCACACTATGAGCATTTCATTGCAGTTTCTGGCAGATGGGAGGGATTTTTTTTTTTCAAGACAGGGCTAAATAATATGAGAGAAAGCCAAGCTTATAACTATCATGAAGTAATGGATTTTCTGAAACGCAGCAAATGGATAACAGAAGAAGGGGAAGAATGATCCAGCAGGAAGACCAGTTGGCTTTTAAGTCAACTGGATGAAGTAGTTAATTAAGTGATTTTCAACCTTTTTTTATCTCATGGCACAATGGCAAGGCACTAAAATGGTCACGGCACACATCAGCTTTTTGACAAGGCGCACCGTGCTGCCAGTGAAGGGCTCACATCCCCCAATGGCCCTACTAATAAATAACTCCCAAATTCCTGTGGCACACCTGAGGGCCATTCACGGCACACCAATGTGCCACAGCACATTGATTGAAAAGAGATTGAAAACGGCTGAGTTAACTCATCAACAGAGATGTCCTTAAATGTTTTTATTTTTTTGCAGATTTTGTTTTTTGTTTTCCCAAGGAGGAAAAGTACAGAAAGTGGGGTTGGGTTCATATTCTAACGGTTCATTTTTATAAATTATAAGTATAAATTATAATTGCTTCAAAAGTGTACTAGGTAAGTTATATAGGTGGTATAGTGTCAGCAGATGCAGCCACAGTAATTAACCATACACCTCCCCAGTCCAGCCCAACCTGCCTACAGTGACCAATATGTAGAGGTGTATTTTATTTTTTCACTGATTTTGTTTTTGTTTGTTTACAAAAACGAGAAATGAAGAAAACGGTTAGGTGTTTTTATTTTGCTATCACCAAAAAAAAAAAAAAACAACTCACACCTGCTCATCAAATCTGTTTTGAAAACGTACTTACTAATACCAGCTCAAGAATTTAGAGTGGAATCCTATGTCCAAGTGGTGCTGAAAGCATGGCTACATTAGCACAACATCCAAGCAATGTTCATCAAATCTTAAGCCTATCCAAAACAAAGTGTGTGGGGGTGGGGGGTAACAAGAACAGAAACAACTCCACAATGGTGCAGCCCTCTGCCATGGAAACCATCCACCCAACACAAGGGAGTGGTCCTAGCCTCACATGCAGGAAGCAGATCACCACAATTACAGTGGCCAGGGAACTGCCACCAGAGTGAACCTGAGAAACTGCCATGAGGCCACACCCACACAACACAAAGATGCCGCAGCATCTGCAACTATCACTGCTGTAATACAAACAGCAGGGAGGCAAAAGAATCACAAGGGATTCCTGCACCCAGAGTTCACGTCCCTTTGTGCCACTCATACAAACACACACTTGCAAAAAAAATGTCCATATGACTACAGCAGAACAAAGGAAAGAGGATGACTTCCTTGGGAGCGAATGTGGCCAGTGAATAAGGGGGTGTTGTATGGCGCAGGGAGAGACACACCTTCCCTGGGCGGCACCTGCACTAGCAATGCTGTTGTGGCCATAAAAGGGAGGCCCTGGACTACTTGAATTGTCTTGGGGAACTTCTAGGGGGAGCCCTAGTGGTCAATGTCACTTCCCTGGGCAGACTGGAACTGACACCAAAGCACTGTTCTTGAGCCAGAAAATAGCAATGTTTCCTCTTCCCTTTCTTGGAATCCAGTGCAGCTGCGCTGGATGTCTGTGCCTAATTCCTGTTCTGAAGAAGGCAGGTGAAGCCAATTCCTACAGAAGCTACTGATCATTGCTTCCCAGTAACCAAATATTTTTTACAGGGTGATGCAAGCCCGATGCAATGGCCCTGCGCTGTCAGAACTTAAAAGTAGCCATAAAGCACGTGTACACCAGCACAGGGCCAATGCAGACAGCTGCATCGGTCTCACTGCACTGAAGACGGGCGCTGGTAAGTGGCCCTTGCGCTGGCCAAGTTTGAATACAGCCCCTGCCTGGAGTTTCCGGCACACAGAAGTAGAGACATGCCCCAGCATCCAATTTCAGTTATCCATGGATACCATGAAGCTGGGACACATATTTAAAAAGATAGGGGAACATTAAACAAATTTTTTTTTACCTTGTTGCAGCAAAACCACTGATGTTCTCCTATCTTTAAAAAGGTGTCCCCGGTATCCATGGTTTCAGGTATATATTTCTGTAGCCTACACAAGTGCATTTATATTACAATGAGTTAAAGGCCCTTTGAATCAAGGAGTGCTTGCCTGCAGAGGTTTCAAAATGGGATCTGGCACTAAGAAAGGTAGAGGGTGCCATCTACTGGGATTTCCTAAGCATCTTTTTCACGAACTGCTATTCATATATTTTGGAGCTGTATGTGTTTTGCAGCAAACATGAAAAGGAATCTACGGGCACCTTAAAGGCCAGCAAATTTATATTGATCGAGCCCATTTTTTAAATAAGTCCTTTTAAAGTCCTTTACTGGGCCAAACATAATCCCCCCACACATGCAAAAAATAATACAAAAGAAAAATACCTGTTCTCATTAATAGCAATATTATAATTCATTTTCCAGAAGTCAATTAAAAGACCATCTTTTTTCAAAATGTGAAAGCATAAAAGAATGTTGGAAAGTTGATATATAATATTGGACAAGTAACAGGCAGAAGATCTTAGAGCTGAAGACAGGAACTGCAGAGTAATGTAGGTAGGGCGGTGGGGAGGCCAGCAGAACCTCTGCACACACCACACAGGCCAAAGGAATGAAATTGAGCTGGGTACTGGGATATTTGCATCCTGGACAATTGGGTCCTGGTTAAATGTGTCCTGGTCACTGGTGTCCCTTGGCTTTTGCGTCTGGGTTCTTTTTGCGGGGGGGGGGGGGGTTGCATCCTAGTCATTTGGATTTCACTATAACTGCAACAAACTTCATGTTATATATCCTAAGCCTCTTATCCCAGTCCTAGCCTTGTCTTGGTGTTTTAAAAATTAAAAAGTACATCTAGTAGAAATATGTCTACATTGTTGGTTCTGTTGATTGATTGAATGAATGAATGAATGAATGAATGAATGAATGAATGAATGAATGAATGAATGAA